>PVKA01016519.1:0-40524 GCA_004027165.1 Ctenomys sociabilis
AAACAATAAAATAATAATGATAATCATTTTTCCTCTTTCCTTCTTTTAGGCTTTGACCAGGAGAGAATAACTACAAGAAAGTACTAATTTGCAAAATGTGCAGATGACCCAGTTTATTCATAACCATGGGAGTTTTAATTTATTAAGCAACAATTTAATATAAGCAGTGCCTAGTAATTCCAGTTTGCAGTGTCTTTTATGAGAGACTAATGTATTAGTTAATAGTGAAGATAAATTTATTATTGGAAAATTTTAATAATGAACAAAATTATATTTGGGTATTTTCATGGGAAGTAATTAGTTGCAAAGCTGTCCTTCCCTGAAGTATGGCGGTATTGGTGGCAATTGCTATTTAGTGGTGAATTCTCTACTAAACAGGAGGACCAAGCATGTAAGAACCCACGCAGGAGGTCGGGGACCTGGAAGGGAACTTATCAAAATAGGCTTCTGACATCCATTAGCTCCAATGCCCACCAGCTTCCAGCTACCAGTGGGGATACAGAGACAGAGTGGAGAACTCTGTTCTGCATCCCCAAAGAACTTGAAAGACTGTAGAAAGTCTGGGTGCTCCAGAAAAGCTCACTTTGGCGTGTTGTCTACAACTTGTTCCTACATTGAAAAGATGACAACAAGGTATAAGGAAGACCCTTAGTAAAATGCAAATGTTAAACCAATAGGGAACATATTCCTTCATGTGACTCTGTAGGTACTAATTAGTAATTACGCTACAGATAAGTGTTGGACCTAATATGGTTTTGCCAAAATCCTGCAAATGACCAAAGCATAAATCAAAGCAGCTTAAGCAAATAAGGAACACACTTGCTCTAAGAGCACTGGGGTAGCTCATGGGAGCCAGAGGATTCAGAAATAAGATCACATTGTCCATAATGAGCCACTCAATGCCATGAAGTTGTCTTAAGCTATCTTCTAGTTGTTTTTCTCTGCATGTTGATATAATAATGTATTAGGAAGGTGAATCTTCTCTGTGTGACCAGGGAAGATAGGCAGCTGTGGTAGTCAATACAGTGTGTCAGTTTGGCTGGATCACCTCAGAAGTTCCATAACCTGGGCTATGGGGCCCTGCCCTGCAGGGCAGTGAGAGCCTGCCCTGAAGCATGGAGGGGCCACCCTAGAGCTGCAGGTCCTACAACAGAGTCACTCAGCGCAGAAAGGAAATATAAAGGGGTTGAGGAAGGATTTGGTGTCCCCCTCCTTGGAGGAGCTTCACTGACGCAGCCCTGCCACTCCAGAGGAGCTCGGATCTTCTCAGCAGCTGCCGCCACTTTCTCAGAGAAGCTCCGGTCTTTGCAGTCAGTGTGGAAGGAAGAGAGAGGGGTTTAATAGACGCCATAGCTGCTGCTCCTCTCTGCTATTCCTTGTTTTCTGCCACCAAGAACTGCTGCTGTCTGCCTTGGAGCCAGCAGAGCATGGACTGAACCCTCCACTCACTGTAAGCTAAATAAACCTTTCGTTTATTAAGTTTGGGTATCAATATTTTGTCCCAGCAATGAGTAAAAAGTAACAGAGATAGAATTCAGTACCAGGAGTGGGATTGTTGCTGTGACTATACCTGAAAATGTGGATTATGAGCATTTAGGAATGGCTTATGGGAAGAGACAGGAAAGGCTTGGAGAGGTTGCTTTCTAGCTAGAATGCCTTCAGTTCTTTTGTATGGGAAATTCTGCTCAGAGACCAGAGGACCAGAATGCTGATAGAAAACCTGCCTGTAAAGTCTAGGCTAAGGAGGTTTCTGCTGGGAAGAAGGACTGCATTGGTTGTTGCACTGCATGATTTGTGTTACGGCTTGGCAAAAAGTTTATCTGCATTTTGATCCTGTCCAGAGACTTTGCATGAGACTGAGAATAAGCACAGTGGACTAGTTAATCTTGAAAAAGAAATCCCAAGTCAGTCAAATGTTGAGGCAGTGGCATGGCTATTACTGGGGGCTTTTAGTCAGATATATGTTAAGAGTCAAGAGCAAAGATCCCAAAAGGATGATTTAAAATGTTATGTTTGGCCAGAAAGGAAGCACCAGGAAAGCTGTGGACTGCAAGACAGAGCTGAGATCTCCATTTCCCAGGAGAATAGAAAAGTTGTCCCAAGGGCACTGCACGAGGTGGCAGGTTCTCATTCCTTGCAGCCTCAGAATTGCAAGGGTGAGGCTTTGCTCTGAGGAGAAAGCTACAGAGCCCGATGTTCCAGAATGGAGGAGGCAGCCATACCAGGTTTCTGCTTAAAGAATGGCACCTGCTTGGAGAATTTATTCCTCAGAATTAGGGTCAGAGTTCAACCTTGGGGGGAGCAAAGCCAAGAGAGAAGAAAACCTGGCTATAGCTCCATCAGGCAGCAGACGTTGGTGTCCCACTTCCTTGGAGGAGCTTGACTAATGCAGCCCTGCCACTCCCATGTGGCACTGGTTTTAGGCACATGTAGTTCTGAGGATAGTAAGGCTTCTACCTAGATTTCAGAAGGCCTGTGAGGCCAGGCAGTGTGCCCCCAAAAGGGCAATGTATGCAGCTTCGAGTGAGAAGCCTATTCAGTGGAAACCTCAGAAATTTGGAAAAGCCAGAAACATGGATTGTCTGAGAAGATGCAAGGAGGGAGCAAGCCAGCCCAGAGAAAAGCCGTGGTTGCCACCAGCAGAAGTGCAGTAGGGGTGGAGCCATGTGAGGCTTTTGGAGGTTGGATTGCTTACAGATGGCTTTGAATGTTCCACATGGAATTACAGCACTTGATGTTTACCCTTCTGGATTTTGGACTTGTTTTAGTCCCAGGGGTTTGTATCGTCCTCTTGTTTATCTAGTGCCATTGAATGTTGGGAGTGTTTAACTTTTCATTTGTACAGGGGCTCACAGCTAAGAGTTTGCCTTAGATCATGGAATCTTGGGACTTGGACTTTGCAGTATTGCTGAAACTGTTAGGGCTTGGCAACAGCTGAGGCAGGAGGATTGTTGTGAGTTCGAGACCAGCCTGAGCTACAAAGTGAGCTTAAGGCCAGCCTGAGCTGCATAGTGAGACCCTGTCTCAAAAAGACAAAAAAAAAAAAAAAAAAAAAGAGATGGACTAAGTAACTTTTGTATAAGGGGATGTGTGAGTCTTTGGGAGACCAGGGGCAGAATATTATGGTTCTCATGTAATATAATGTTGATAGACTTAATAGTAATTCTTTTTTGTTGTTGTTGTTGTTGGAACCAGGGATTGAACTCAGGCCCTTGTGCTGGCCAGGCAAGAGCTTAATCTACCAGAGCCAATTCCTAAGGATTGTTAAAGTTGTGTTATAACTTAGAAGTTGTAAAATGTTAACCTAGTAACTGGTTTAAGGAAGTGTCTGGTTGCCAAGTCGATGAGAGGTAGATTGCACTGGTTGATACATTATGTCAACTTGAGAAGTTTAGAAGTTGAATTAAGTGACTCAGCAGAAAGCCAGGATTCTTAGTTTGTAAACAACCTCATCCTGTGTGAGAGGAGGGTGTGGTTCTTGTGTGAGGTCTGCTCACCCCGTCCCCAGGGTGGCTTGTTTATGTATAAGGAGGAGGGAGAAGCTTGCTAGAAGCCACAGCTGCACCCTTCTCCTCCTTTTTGGCTGTGTTCTGCTGCCATGAACTGCTGCCCTCTGCCATGTGCCACTCTGCCTGGGAGCCAGCCAAGTATAAACTGAAACCTCCACAAGCTGTGAGCTAAATAAATCTTTCTTTTCTTAATTTTAGGTGTTGGGTATTTTGTGCCAGCAACAAGGGAAAAGTAATCAAGACAGTGGTATATTGTTCTACTTTAACAACACCAATGAAGGAGATTTCTTCTTTCATTTGGCTTCTGTGTGTCTATGTCATCACTCTGTTACTATAACAGAACTCATGGTGAGAGCTTACTTCATGGACAGGAAACAAAAGGCAGAGACAAAGAAGCAGAAGTCCCACAGTCCCCTTCAGGGCCATGCCACTAATTCCTAAGACCTCCTGCTGGGCCCTATCTCTCACAGGACCCAATGCCTTCTAATAGTACCATGCTGAGTATTATGGTCATGGCTTATAAGGGAATAGATGTAATATGAAACACACAATTTATTGTATTTATTTTATAATATTCACTCAAAAAGTCAAATGCAGAAGCATGCAAGAGATCTGTCCATACACTAGAGACTCAAAGAATCCAGCTGAGGGCCTGGATCCCTTGGCGGTGTCCTGCATGAGTCCAGCTGGAGGCCTAGAGCACAGACAATGTCTTGTGCAAGTCTGTATCAAGGATCTGCACTGGGAAGGCCCAAAGATCAATGGTGGAAGCTATAAGGATCTGTACCACCAAGCTTAGAGATATGCATGGGAGGAAGTGACACTCAAGGTAAGCACTAGCGCTCACCCCAAAAGAACTGCAGCCTTTCTCAGTGACAGTGAGAACCCAAGTGCCACCTGAGTTCATATTAGGAAAATCAGCATGACAAGCTTCTCCAGGAGAGTCAACAGCATATCATATTCTCCTTCAGTAATCCCTTCATGCTGTTGGCAACAGCCCTCAGGTGGGCCTTTTATACTGAACCCATGTTGATTCCATTCATCTGCGTGTTATAAATTGACTGTTAATCCGCCACACTGGGATCAAGCCTTTAACACAAGACCTTGGAGACCATTCAAGATCTCAGTTCTACTAATCCCAATAGTGAGATACCTACTACATAGACCAATGACTGTATTTATTTGTTTGTTTGTTTGGTACAGGGCTTCACTACACAGCTCAGACTCCTGTGTCAGCCTCCCCAGTGCTAGAATTATACTTGTGCACCATGCCTGGTTTAACCAATGACTGATGGAAGTGCTGCTTTTATTGGTTCTATCTCTATTGGCTTTACTGGTGACTTTCTCTGTGGCAAGAGAAAAATGCCATGCTGAAAGCCCTTAATAGAGTTTCAGGAAGTGAAAGAATTCCCACAAAAAAGAAGGGGGAATTATTATAAGACTTACGAAATCAGAAACTATTAGTGCTCACTGAAAAAAAGTCTGGAGCACCTGGCAAACCAGCATATAGGGGATTAAAAAAAAGTTAGCAATGAGCACACTGACCCATGCTCAGGCTTTTATAAATTTTGGCATTATCATATACATATTTAACTTCTGGAAGCTCAGACTATCTAAAATCACACACACACACGCACACACACACACACACTCCTCCTTTTTACCTGAATGAAAACAATTGGCATAATGGTATTGTAAATCAAAGGTTATCAGTGAACTTTTGATCAATTCCAATGGATTTCTGGACTGGGAAGGCAGTTCAGGCAGCCTCATCTGATAGTTGTGGCTTCTGAAGTAAATGGTAGATTCTAGTTATAATTTGTCCTTGGGAAAAGGTTTTAAGTGAGTGGAAAGTAATAAACACTTTCTGTGTTTTAAGGGGAGGAGTATTGAACTATGAGGGACATGGTAGACTAACTCAAAGGGATCATCAGAAAAAGACTGGCAAATCAATAGTGGCAGGTGTGCTCAGAGAAGAGCTGGACCAAATAGGACCCAGACCTAGAACCATGGAGGAAAACTGAGTAAAGGAGACAAGGTATGAAATGAATGGAAAAAGTTCCCAACAGGAAATGCCTGCAATCCTTCTCAACCTCCAGTAGTTGTCCAGGAAGTCTTCTTCTGAAGGCCATAAATCACCACCCACCAGAAACCTGTGTCTTCCCCTAAATTCTCCTTTGCCAGCCAATGGCCCTCAGCTACTTTCAGACTCAGGAATCCCACCTCCTGACATCCTTTTGTCTACTTTCACCCCAGGTTCTCCAGTGTTGTGTGGCTTAAACCAAAGGCCTTAACATTTTCTGCTCTTCTCATAGTCCTGAACTAAGATGCTCAGTCTGGAGCAGCACTATCTGCTGTTTGCAGTAGCACTTACCTTCTATCCAAAGTCA
Source organism: Ctenomys sociabilis (assembly GCA_004027165.1). NCBI lineage: Eukaryota > Metazoa > Chordata > Mammalia > Rodentia > Ctenomyidae > Ctenomys > Ctenomys sociabilis. The sequence goes on from PVKA01016519.1 coordinate 5,900, forward strand.
CTCTTTGATCTTTGCATGTCCTAGCCACTGAAAAGAATAATAGAAGACTCGCTCTTGTCAGTGGTGGCTCAGAATTGGCACCATACATTTGGCTAGTACACACTCTTTATCACACTGAGGCTCAAGGAACATAACAATGGCAGAGTTAAACTTCAGCTATGGATTAGTATAAGAGAGGAGAATGGATTCCGATAAATTATTAGTAGTCACTGCCTATTATTCCTCATGTCGGTTCATTGTGAGGGTCAACTTGACTAGACTAAGAGATGCCTGGAGAGGTGATGGGATGGGATGGCTCTGCCCTCACCAGTGTGTTGTCCTGTTGATAAGCTCCTAACTCAATGGGCTATTAGGAGGTGAAGGTTCCTCAGAAGAAGTTGGTCACGAGGGCCTGCTCTTGAGGACTACCGTGGTCCTCCAACCCCTTCCTGCTCTTCTTCCTCTCCTCTCTGCTTCACAGTGGCTATGACAGCAGCTTTTTCTGCCACACCATTAACATCAAGGCCATGATGTTAATGCCTTGAAATCAGCTGTTTATGTATTAAAACCTCAGAAACTGTGACCCAAAATAAATTTCACTTTAAGTTATAGGTATCTGGTGTTTTGTCCCAGAAATAAGAAAGCTGACCAATACTTTCCCCCGAGGTCTACAAAGTTAAAAGTCTGATCAACATCTCAAAGATATATGTCATCCTTTTTCTCCCTCTTTGGAAGTAAATACCAGCAGAATACAAGGAGCTCATTCACTGCAGGAATAAGAGCAGGAACTCTAAGACAGAGAAATGTGTGAGGAGCAGGGCTAACACTTTGTCAATAAGCATTGACATGACTACCTAGGTTGTTAAAATACTGAAATATACTTTATTTTGTGGTAAAAAGTCACTGCTAAATTCTCCTGGACACTGCCTGCTCCACTGTCCACTGCAGCTTCTTTTGAGAACCCCAGAATACCTACATGATCCTGCAGCTTCAGGAGTCATGCCTGGACAGTAGGGGGCTCTAGATATCAGACCCTCTCACTGTGTGAAAGTCACGATTTACAAGAAAAATAATGTAATACAGGACACATAATTTATAGGATTATTTTATAGTAGTCACCCTAAGAGTCAGGTACAAAGAAATGCAGGAAATCTGTCTACATGCTGGAGACCCCAAAAAATCCAGCTGAGCTTCTGGATCCTGTGACAATACTCTGCATGAGTCCAGCTGAAGACCTAGAACTCCTAACAATGTCCACTAAAGTCCAGCTGGTGGCCAAGAGCCCAGGACAATGTCTCATGCAGGCCTATTTCACAGATTTGCACTTAAAAGACCCAAAAGTCAGTGGTGGAAGCTAGAAAGTCTGTGCCAGCAGGATGAAGGATCTGTGCCAGCAGTCTGAGGGATCTGTACTACAGCCAGGAAGAGATACTTGGGGTAAGGACCAGAGGTCCCCTGGAAAGTACCACAGCTAACCTCAGCAACAGTAAGGTCCTAAGTTGCTCCAACAGTGAGAACAGCCAAGTTTATATCAGGAAAACCAGTGCCAGAGGCTTTTACAGGACACTAAACAATGCACCACCTTCCCCCCACTCCCAGTGCCAGAAAGTGATCGTCAAAGTAAGGACCAGAGCTCCCCAACATGAACCACAGCCATTCTTAGCAGCAACAAGGTCCTGAGCACCTCTGATGAGGAGAATAGCTGAGTTCATATTGGGAAAGCCAGCAGGACAAGCTCCTCCAGAAGAACCAGCAGCCCTCTTTCTTCCTCTCCAGTTCTTTTTTTATGTTGTTGGCAACAATCCTCAGGTGGGCCCCCCACATTCATGTTGATTCAGTTCAGCTGGGTGTCACCGGTTGCCCCCCCCAGTTGTCAATCTACCACGCACCGATTGGCAGGTGCTGCGTCTTCATAGTTTGCATGTCATCCCTGTCCTGTGCCCTGCTGCAGCTGCTAAATCTACGCTAAAATAAAGACAGAAGTTACTGAACCTACTCTTTAATTTCCATTTGAAATTTTGATATCTATACTGAAATTCTATGAGCCAGATTTACATGGCCCATAATATTAATGACCATGACTTTTATGGATAATATGTGACAGAAGATAAAAAATGTTAAGAGCTCGAGTAAGGAGCATTCAACAATATGTCTAAAATAATGCAAAAAAGTCTTTAAGAAATAAAGATGTGAGAAAGCTAAAATCAACCTCCTATCCCCTACCAAGGGCATCTTCAAACAACAATCTTTTCTTCATCTGAGTTAGAGGAATGAGATGGAAGCAGAAAGAACACAGGATTTAGGGACAGACGTGCAAGTGACAAACATGGAGTGATGGAAGAATGGGTACAGCTTAGCTCCCCAATTATAATCCACACAATTAGTCTCTACACTTGTACCATGACAGTTGAATAAGTTGGGATAAACCAGGTTGCTGGCCTTCAGCATGCGTTCAGTGAAAGTCAGCCCACATTTCTATTGCTTTTATTTCCCTCTGTGGTCCTCTAACTTTACCCTCCCCCCGCCACCCCACCAGCACCCAGACACATCATGCATGCCACACGTGCATATACTAGCACACTTACACAGGGATTGATAGCTGGACCATAATCAGGTCACTTAATATGTTGTGTTTGTTTGTTTGTTTCTAAAGTCCTGGAGGATGAACTCAGAGCCTTCCATTGAGCTAGTTCTTTATTTAATTATTTACGTTTTTTTTTTTTTTTTTTTTAATTTTCAGACAGAATCCCCCTAAGTTGCTAAGTTGCCCCAGCTGACTTTGAACTTGTTCTCCAGTCAGGTCACTAATACGTTTAAATCTCAGGTTTTTGACATCAAAACTAAGGATAACACAAGCTTTCTTGGTTAGTAAGTATAAACACAAAGCAGGCTATGTGTGTAAATAGCCAAGGGGAGCAAAAAGAGATGATCAGATATCCATGTGATATACAGAACTTGCAGAGCTACCTACATGAAGTGCTGTTGTTTACCTCTGGGTAAAAAGGATATAAAATATTGGCTGTGCCAGTGACTGCATCAAATGACCTCATCTTTCAGAATGTGCCGTAGACACTCAACAGTATCTGTTGAGCAAAGAATGGATTTGTGATGAATCCACAGGTTTTGTAAGGCAAATGTCATATAAAGTAGAATGTACTTAAGGTCTATGCAAGCTTATTTCACACCAGACATGGACTAATGTTTGAAGAAAAAAAAAATGAACCAACTCATAAATTATGCTGAAGTTTTCACTTCTGCTGAGCTTTAAGAAGAGCTCTCTGCCTTAGTCATTGTCAGCTAATAGATGAAAATGTATGCTTTTCTAAATGTATATTTGAATTTCTAAAATCTTGCATTTCACACCAAGGACCATATTTCAGTCAACATTTTCACTTACTAGAGGGAAGTAATCAATGAATAAACTTGCTCTTTTTTAAAAAAAAAAAAAAGAATTACTTTTGAGAAAAGAAGTGGAAGCCTATACATTATTCATGAATTGGCAAATGATTTTCCTTCCTCAGCATGGCTCATAAAGAATACCCCTCCTCCTTACAGATCCATCAACAAGTGTTTGTCTACTGTGTTCAGGCTCTGTGACAGAAAAGCTCCAAGTGACAAAAAGAAGCCATTAGAAAAAGAGGAGGGAGCTAAGAAAGAGAAGTACCTAGGTATTAAGAAAACAAGATCCTCTGAATTGGACCTGGTTTGGAAGAAGGTAAAAATTTGAAAGTGAGAAAAATAGGAGCGTGTGGCTACGGATTCCCCTTGGACATATTAAGGGCCATATGGAGGTAGTACCCCACACACAGATTTTTTAAGTCCCTGACCCATGCAGACTTTTTAAATTAAAAAGTGTTAAATGCACATATTGATGGATCCAGAGAGATGTTTCCTTATGTCCATGTCAGTGTACACTAATTAAATCCAAGCACCTCTTCCCCTCCCCCACCATATCCTTTTCAATCACTTGTAATCACTATTCTACCTCCAGGTTGACTTCCTTAGCTTCTACTTGTAAGGGAGGCCATGTAGTACATCTCTTTCAGTCCTTCAGTTCCTTCCATTTTGCTGCAAATGGCAGGCTTTCATTCATTCTCATAGCTGCATAGTAGTACTCCACTGTGTATGTAGACAGCACACTTTCCTTATTCACGTACCGATGGTGCCTAGGCTGAATCTGTTATTATGTTGCAGTAAACACAGCCATACATGTGTCTCTCTCGTACTAATCCAGACTTTCTCCTATGCCAAGGGAGCTATCAAAGACGTTCAGTGGCCTGTCTGGATGATGGAGAGATTGACCATATCGGAAGATGATGCTGGTGACCTGCGTGGGGTGAACTGGGGAGATAAACCTGGAAACAAGCTGATCATGGTAGCCATAAGGAGACCCCAGCTACTGTGTGCCAAGGGCTGGTCTAGACTGTTTCAGAGAGGAAGGTGATTAAAGAAGGAATCCAGAAAATGTGAAGGGGATGGAATTGATTAGTATCTGAGGACAGGCAGAAAAGAGCACTTATGGGTCCAAACTGACAATAAGACTTAAATGAGCCTTAAATGAATTTAAGTGATAAATTAATCTCAGGGTGAGATGAGACCGTTTTCCATTTAATCCCTGCTTCTCAGGGCCCTAGAACTGCAAGGTTAGTTAATTCCTGGTTGCTGTGCATGAAACCCTGATCTGATTTCCCCATTTAAAAGATGGAATTTTCCTTCAGCTTCATTCTTCAGTTCAAAAAGCTCCTCCTGCATTTCCTTTCCTGGACATGCCTCTTGATTCATTTGGGATAATAACTAGGGATTGACTCCTCCAAGTCAGAGAGGAGACAATCCTTTGATTTGCATAAAGCTTCAAATTTTATCAATTTAGAGATAAAATGAAAAGTTCATTGGTAGAACGAAACTTCTATCACTTTTGGCCAAAAAGTATCATAGTTTGTTTAAACAGAATTCAAGCTTTAGGACTTCTCAATTTAAGATTACTGCATTCTTGGGTCAGGGAGATAGCTCAGGAATACAAGGTTTAGAATTCAAGATTACTACATTCTTATTCTCTTACAAAGGCTCACAGTATAATACTGTATCCACAAAGTGAGGTCTATGCTCCACTGGCTAAGTTAATACAAACAAAAATATGATTTTTGTGAGCTTGTTTTTCTTTTAGAAGACTGTAACTTACACTCTTTCTGTTTATAAGAAGTCATTGTTTTTGTTTATAATAGCGATAGACAGTTTTCTTTTAAAATAAATATATGCAATAAAGGAAACTAGGTCAATGGAAACCAAAATAAATGACACAGGAGATTTTTCAGTATTCCATAAATGATGAAAGTATCACAAAAACAAATGAAGTGGGAACGTGGCACAACTGGAAGAGCAGAGGATTCATAACTAGAAGATTTCCATCCCAGCATGGCTGTGAGTGTGAATGGTCTCAGGCAAACTGTACAGCTTAGTTGTGTTGAATCTCATGTGTGAAATCAGGATGGCAACCTCCGTCTTGTAGGGATGTTAATCAAAGAAGACATAGTATGTGATGGCACCTGAGACCTGCCAAGTGCATTCGGAACGCTGGCTTTCTTTATAACAGGTGCCAGGATGCTCAGGCATTGATTTCCAGCTGCTTTTACAGAGACAAACCAGTAGAGCAGGGAGTCACCAGCCCTGCACGATATCCTGGACTCCAAAATGCATCTGTTGCTTTCTGATGATGTCATCAATCTTTAGGGGGAAGGAACTTATTGATTTGTTTCCCTTAGAAGTGCTTCTGCGAATTGATCTGGCTATTTAAATGCTGCAGGCTTGCTAATGCCTCTGCTATCCCCAGCTGAGGTTGGAAATGACCCTGCTGTAGGGAAGAGGCCGGATCATTCTGACATTCTTTGCTCTGATCTGGCTCCTCCAGGTCTGAACAGCCACTGAGCTGATGCTTAACTCCTGCAGGGTTTTGTTACTCAAAACAAAATCAGTAATCTCAGAATGCACTTCTGTCCGGAGCAGAAATTGGGGCTGGAGTCAGTCGGTATGTTCATGTTCATTTTCCTGTTTAAAATCTCCAAAAGGAAAAGAGCAAAAAATATCCTATTGGCCCCAAATAAACAAACCATTTCTATATTTTTCCATTCTAACCATAGGTTTAAGGGGAGGTGCAGAACTACTGAAAAAAAAAAATACATGGCATTTTGGACCTGTGCTTCTGGCACTCGCTCCTGAGCCTCCCTCAAGCAAGGCATTCATTCCTCTCCAATCAGAGTTTAGACATCTAGAAAATGGGGATAATAGCACTCCACACTATAATGACTTGTGCTCTTGTGGAACTGAGCCATTGAGCAGGGTCTGTACCCATACATGATCTTGGTAAGATACAATCCATTTATCACCTACAACATGTGTCTCAGACCCTCAGACTGGACAGTATTGGTGTCTCTGATCAGCCTACTGCAACACTTACCAAAATGGGCTGGCGACTGCAAGAGAAATTCTTGGCCCACAAAGAAGGAGGACCTAATGATGTAATCCCTGTCATTTGGGGCCAGCCTCCTCCAAAACTCGATCTCATTTGGCTGCTTCTGGTTGTCCTCCAATGAATTAAGCAGTCATGAAATCTACTTGAAAAGGAAGGGAAGGGAAGCAAGAAGAGGAGCAGGTCTTCTGGGCCATGGTCTACATTCAGAGTTAAGCCCTGAGGACCTCATTCAGTCCTGGAGAACAGTGAAGGTGCTTCTGTTTCCCCAACCTCTTTGGACCAAGTAGACACCTGATACTTGTAGGCATTCACTAAGCACTAGCTGATGCTAGGATGTCACTTAGGACCTGTGAATTTCTACACAAGACAACAAAATGCTCTTGCATGTGTTATTGTGAATGGGACTGCACTATCCCTGCCTTTGGGCACACTCGAGAGCCTTGTGTACTTGTGATAACACTTGTATTCTCTAATGCATGATTGCATCCAAGGTCCTGTATAACAAGATACTGCAGAGCAGAGAGGACTCTCAGGTGAGGCTGAACTGAGTTTTAGTATAATTCTGGCCTTCCTGCTTAAAAGCTATGGGAATTTGAGTGAGCTGCTTCATATCTTTTCATCTTTATTTCATTACCTCCTAAATGGGGTGATCATAGTATCCATTTCATAAAGTTGTCGCCTAATTATATGAGATAGTAGCAGAAAATGCACCCACACCCAGCACCAGTATACTTCAGTTGTCCAGGTGACAGTGCCTGTTGCAGTTCCAGTTGCTTCTGTCTCTTAGAAATGGCTTGCCACTGTGATGCAGATGATAAGATTCAATAAAAGACAGCTAAGCACTCTGCCTCTGTATCCCTTCTTTACAATCCAAACCAAACTCCCTCCCTGGGCCTTCGAGGCCTGACACTTTTATAAGAATTGATTCCTTGTCAGTGCCCATTTGACATTAAATTAATATGAAAAAGGGAAGCAGATCAATGCCATTTTGTGTTCTAGTGCCGTTTTATTTATTATTTTCTTTTTAATTTTGTATATTTTGTACAGCAGCTCAGACTCATAGTGATCCTCCTGTTTTCAGCCTCCCAGCCCTGGGACTAAGGCATGTGCCACCATGCCCAGTCTTGGTGGCCAGCACAGCATTCCCTGGGACAGGTCTGGTCTAGCATGTGGTATCTAGGGCCACTTTAAAGCTTAAGTTCCCAGGGCTGGGGAGATGGCTCAGTGGAATAAGTGCTTTCCTGGCAAGCACAAGGGCCTGAGTTCAAGTTTCAGTTTCACCAAGAAAAAAGTTCCCATTTCCTTTAAATGTTTGTATCCTGTAGATGTTGTAACAGTTTCCTAACCTGATACCACCCATGTTTTGTCAAAAGACAATTGGTTGCACCCTGCACTGCACCCTAAACAGAAAGTATGTATTTTCTTCCCTTCTCTTTAAGAATCCTGCCTTTTACCTCCTGAACCAGATATGCACAAAAGACACTACACTCCAACCAGGTGTTGGTGCCTGGTTCTTTGCTGATAAATGTGTTTGTCTCTTCAGGAAAAGATGAACTGACCACAGCAAAATAGATCTGCCTTCAAATTCTGGGTGTCATTGCGGTGTTCCCCACTGCAGTGCAAGATAATGATGTGCTTAGCATCTGTATCAAGACATGGTATGCCCCAGAGTGAAGTTACAGATGGATTACTACTAGGTTTTCTCATAAAGGTAAGTCATGGTTCTAGACCTGTTCATCAGGGTTATCCACAGCACACATGATCCCCTTAGTCCAGTTCTTCAGAGAGCTTTTCTGCATTCCACTGTAAAATTTCTGTCCAAGTAGAGATGATGCTGATATAGCAGTATGCAAGAGAACACAGTCTTTGTTTTGAGCACTTGAAGATATTTGTGTCTTGTTGTTAACCTAGGAATTTTTCTGCCCAGGAAGTTTCTAGGCAGTGGGAGGAAATTCCACAAGGTGTTATCTGACAGTTATTTTTCCAAGTAGAACCATCTTCAGCACCGTGAGCATCAGGATCAGCTAGGACTGGTTTTCATATCACTGTAAAGGAAAATCTTGTTGAAGCCCAGTAATCACAGTTGCCATCATGGATGACGCCCAAGTGCATTGACATTGCCCAGGGGAACAAAATCTTAAGCAAATATTTTACTAATGGTGTTGCAAGATGATTATAGACTTTGATGACAACAGACCTGAATTATGTAATCCATCTGCCACTTACTGGCTGTTTTAAAAAATCATCTGGATTTCTCCACGTTTGCATATGCAACAGGCTGGGATGTCCTTTTCACACCCTAGATGGTCTGGTGACTCCCACTTAACATTCAGCTCCAATATATACTCTTTCAGGGTGTTTCAGCTATTTAAGATAATGGTTCAGTTGCCTAGCACAAACCGAACTGCAGCAGAATAAGTTACAGGTTTTCTATATAATCAACATAGAGGGACGAGCAGTCCTGCTGCAAACTGTGGCTCCTCAGCCTGGGAGCCTTCTGCTGTGTGCTCAGCCATCCCTGCTGGTACTGCCTCTGATGGCGGAGCTCATGATGGCTCCTTGTCACCTCCATAGCTGCATCCTGGCCCCCCACAGAGAGGAAAAGTAGCTTGGGATGAGCAGCTTTCTCTCTAGTGCACAACCTAGAAGTGCTGTGTACCATTTCCCTGGAACTGAGGCACAAGCTGAGGGAAGCTGGAGAATGTTCTCTATTTGAATGGTCATGTACCAAAAGGGCACAAAATCAAGGGGACTAACTAGAATAAGAACAAAGTTTTTCTGAGGGGACCGTTAGTACCCCTAACCACTCCAGACCAAGTGGCTAGATGTGGTTCTCTCTCCCCCTAAGTAAAAGCCTTCTGGACAAGAGAACCCTACAACTGTTTGAAGGCCAGAAAAATCACCTCCTCAAACTCCACCTGTCTCTTGGGTAGTCTCCCAAGTTAGTTTCCTCTCTATCTCTCAAGACCTTAAGAAGAGACATAAAATCAACCATCTTTTAGGTTGGCTATCCTGATTTTTGCCAGTAAGTGAGTGCTGAAAATTTGATCTTTTGAGAATTTTCTGAGAAATGGCCTGCATGTCAAAGAAAGTCCCAGCATAAGCAGATAGACAACTTGAAACGTTTTCAAATATCCTTTAAGCTTGGCTTCTTTTCCTTAAGGCAAAGATGATCCCAAAGAGGAGTTTCCACACTGATTGTTCCAACAAGTGGTTGTGGAGGCTGCAAAAATGTCCAAATATTTTAATAATTCCAGGGCTGGGAGATGGCTCAGTGGAATAAGCGCTTCCCTGGCAAGCACAAGGGCCTGAGTTCAATCCCCGGTTCCACAAAAAAAAAAAAAAAAAAAAACTTCTGCCAAGTTTCAGTAGCAAGGTGGAGAAAAAAAAAATATATTGCAGTGTTGCGCAAAGGCTTAAAAATTTTTTTTTATCTCTTTTGTATTAAATCAATATTGGAGAACACACATTCTCTCTGGCCTACAAAGTGAAAGCCAGTTAAGAAAACAGTAGCTTTTTTTTGCTATCTTTTCTGTCTGATAACTTGTGCTGCCTTGCTTTGAGACAAAGGCAGATATTTTATATATATATATATATATATATATATATATATATATATATATATATATATATAATATCTAGAGGAAATCAAAGGCTTTATTGACAAAAACAAAGAAATGATGGGTTTCTGATATTTATTTATTTTTATACATTTTGTTGTTGCAGGGCTCACTATGCAGCTCAGACTCATAGTGATCCTCCTGTTTTTAGCTTCCCCAGTGCTAGGATTACAGGCCTGCACCACTATGCCTGGACTCTAGCCAGCTTTTTGTACCCTGGGGGTGGGACTGGCAAGGCATATGGAGGCAGGGATCAAACTGCAGTCCCTGTGCTTGCCTAAGCTTGCCTAAGCAGGCTCTTAGCCCACTGGCCCCTTGTATTTATTTTTTAAAGCAGTTGAGATGTGTCCACATGCTGAAAAACCTACCATTTTAAGTGTATGATTCAGAGGGCTCTGGTACGTTGACAGCATTGTGTAACCATTACCTCTCGTAGTTCCAGAACATTTTCATCCACCCCCTCTGCCCGTGTTGCATTTGCCTGGGGTGTAAGCAGAAATGCCAAGAGCAATTATTGAGCTCTGGAAATAGCAGTAACTCCTCCTGATGGGACTTTGGAATCAAAGGGAGATGGCTTTGGAGCTCCACTCAGACACTCACAGCTTTGGAACCCTAACCAAGTTACTCAGCTTATCAGGCACCTAAGATTTTTTTTTTTTCGTTCATTAAAAGAAACAATAACATTTACGCCCAGGAGTCTTGAAAGACTATAATAGACAACAAACGTAAAACCACCAGCAGAATACCTAACACGTAGTAAGTACTCCAAAAAGCACAATATCTTATGTCTCAAGCAAATCAGGTTTATGTTCTACTTTTGCCCAAGGTGGCTCTGCCACTGTGGCTTTAAAGAAATTAGGTTTTACACCCAAGCTCTTCCTGTTCTGGAAATCACCACTTAAATCATCTAGAAAACAGTCATCCACTAGGTTCCCTAATGAAATTATGGCCAGGTAAGAGGCCTTTATTTCCCCTTTGATGTCTGACTTTCCCCAGAGGGAGATCTTTGACATCAAGCACATGGCCAGAGTCACATCCTTGTTCAATCACTTGGCCTTGGGATGTTTTAACCACCCAAATAGCTTCAGGTTCAGACAAAAGACAACTTAGGCGATAGCTAGATTCATGCAGAATTTCTCTCCTCTGAGGGGTGTGTGTGTGTGTGTGTGTGTGTGTGTGTCTGTGTCTGTGTCTGTGTGTGTGTGTATGGCATGCATGTTGAGAAGTCAAGCTTGAGTTAGATCATTGCCTCCACACAGTGTTAATAAGATGACTTAGACAAGACTCCACAGCTTTGGGGCTCAGGGAAAGATGGAAGAAGGCATACATTGCCTCTTCAGAGAGAACTGCTCCCTGGTCTGCCTCAGCACAGTCCCAGCTTGTGTGAACCCCCTCAAAATAGTGAGGGGTACACAAGTCCTGGGAAAACTATTAAATCTCTTTCTCATCCAGTTGTCACCTCCACCATGTCAGTGATATTTCGAATCCCAGAGTTGTTTTTGGTCAATGTGGAGGGTTTGTGTCATTCTATTTTGACCTTGGAGAGAACATGTGATATAAAGACAACTATATGTGCTAATCCCCATGAAAAGTTCTTAAAATCAGAGCTTCACAGAGAGATGCAATACTGTGTGGTCATCAACTAGCTGGGAGCTCTTTGTTCTGTGTGTGCTTTAGACTTCTTGGCAGTCTTGTGAAGATCCACGAGCCAATTCTCAAAACTATGATTCGTGGTCCAGGGAACTGAACCAGGGAAAGGTGCACTGCGATACATTCCCAGCCCTTTCATTTTATTTTTGCAACAGTCCTGTCATGTACCCCAGGCTGACCTTGAACTTGCAATACTCTTGCGTCAGACTCCTGAGAAACTGGAGTTATGTGTGCCACCACGCCTGGCTCAAAATAGCATTTTACATGCAAAACAGAATATGGTGGTAAGGAAGCTTGGGGCATGTTGGTCAACAAACACAAATTTTCAATTAAGAGGAATAAGTTGAATATGATATGGTAACTATAGTTAATAACAATGCACTGCATTTTTAAAAAACATTAAGAGAATAGATTAAAAATGTACTCACCTTAAAAAAAAAAAAAGTAAGTGGGCTAGGGATGTAGCTCAGTGATAACGTGTTGTCTAGCTTGTCTGCAGCCTCAGCACCAGACCAAAAAATAGTACAGTAGGTGACGCATATGCTAATTAGTTCAATCTGGCTTTTCCATAATGTATAAATATTTCACAACAACATATCATATATGATAAATACACACAAGTTTTTCCAGCTTTTAAAACATTAAATAAAAATATTTTTAAAGATCCTTGGAGAGGGAGGTTGCATAGGATAAGAAGAATCCAATTAAAACTAAGTTATTAAAAATTACCATAAGTTTTGATATAGAAAGGTATATGCTTCTTTCTTTATTTTTTATTTTTGGTACAGGGTCTTGTCTCAGGGATGGTATGGCATGTGGTGCTGAGGATTGAACCCCAGTTCCTGTGCTTGCCTAAGCATGTGTTAGTCCCCTGAGCTAGCTCTCTTATATACTTCTTCATTAATGCATAAGGATGACATACTGCTTGGTTAAATAGCTATAATTTTAAAATAATAATTAATGTAAATTATATATCAATATAGCTGCAAAAACTCAAATGCAAAATGAAAATACATGATTTCCATTGTTGACAAAGTCACCGGTACGGATAATGATTGCTGTAGTTAAATTGCCTACCTTCATCATTTAAGAAAATACTACATTCTATGTAGAGGTTACAGATGTATTCCATTCCCCCCCACTCTATCCATGAATCTAAGTTAAGAACCTATAAATTACCTAGGCATTGTGGTGCAGTTCAATAATCTTAACATTGCAGGAAGCTGAGAAAAGAGAATCACAAGTTTGAGAAGAGCCTGGGCAATTTAGCAGCTTAACAAGACCCTGATTCAATCACTTCTAAAAACTAGGAAGTATGACAGGGGCAAAGCCATACATTTATACGCACAAGATGGATAAGGCAATGATCCTGAGAATCTTCAGCAGGTTTTGAAGCTAGCAGTTAATTGGTAGGGTTCTCACCCTGACTGACTATATATGCTGATACCTGTGAACTAAGCCACTGCACTGAAGATAGCAGTGTGTAATAGTAGGGTCATGTTTGGAATGCCTGTCATTCTGGTCTTCTAAATATGTACTGCTTGTCATGACATTGCAATTACTGCCACACTGTCTCTCAAGTAAATGTTTGTTTTTTTAAAAAAGGGTAATAAATGAAAATAAGAGATAAGAAAAAAAAAAAAAAAAGACCCTGTTTCAAAATAAAAACCAGGGCTGGCTCAGTGTGATAGCCCTGGGTTCAATCCCTAATACTAGACCAAACAAAGTCCTAAATTAAACTGAAACTAACATGATCTAGAATCCCCACCACGGTGGTGGGGACATGATTTCCAGCAGTCCTGGGAGATAGTCTAATGACGTCACAAAGCCTTTGCACTTCTTTCACATCCCAACATGGGAATACTACTGGGTGATGACATCCTGTCATGATATAGCCACACACAAGAGCAACCTCCCTTCCACCAAGGAATGTGAAGGTGGGCTCTGATCATCTGCACCATCTGCCAGCCATGGCAGTGATGAGTGAGTTCAGAGACTGACAGCCACTCTGTCAGAGTTGTGGAATTCATAATCATAGCTGTACTTTCCCCTTTCATATCCCATGGCCTTGGCTACTCTTTGTCTTATTCACTTACCACAAAGAGGCCATGGCTGAATATGTGTTGCTTGCAGGAAACACTCTCCCTCCTCCTGGAGAACTGCACAGCCTGCTCCCTTTCAGGCCTTGACTTTGGCTGTGCATTCTCATCCCACTGAAGCTCCTCTGTGGTCCTTTCTAGCCCTCATCTGTGTTTTGAGATCCCCTCCTGGGCCTTCTAGTATGTAAACCTGTGGACTACCATGAATTTTCCTGTGCAAGCTGTAAAGAACAACAGTGACCAAATGTGAGTTCTGGAGATAAACTGGCTGCAGCCAGATTCCTGCTGTAAGAGCTGTAATCCTGGGTGTATTACTTAACCCCTCAATGCCTTGACTTCCTCGTAAGACAAAATGAGACTAATACTATTTTCCCTACTAAGGACTAGATTCATTAAAGTGTAGAAATTTTTATAGTGCCTGGCATATAAGAAGTATTCAATGAATATTAATAGGAACTACTTGGAGCCCTTGGCTGATTCTAGTCTGTTACTGTCCACCCTCACCAAAGTTCACTTTGCATATTCATTCATACGCTGTGTTCTTGGACCATTGACTTAAGAGACAACTGAGGACTTCTTATGATGTTCTGAGCCCTGAGCTAGAGAAATCAACAAAGAGCCAAGAATTTTATCATCATCATCATCATCATCATCATATCTGACACTTGCTGAAAATTTAATGCTATGCCAGATATGTATAGGTACAATAATAATAATTAGATCCTTTAATCTCAGGATCCTCCATTTATGTATTATTGCTGTTGATCACATTTATTTTTGATGAATTGGGGTCAGTGGGATTAAGTTATTTGCCATCCCAAGTCACACAGATCCCTCCCCAGATTGAGGCTCTACTCTATCTAGCCAGGGATTACCATCCCAACATGAGCCACAGAGAAGCATCTGGAGTGAATCTGGACAGCTACCATTTACAGCATAGCCAGCCCCCCTCTGAAGCCACTCTGGTTCTCTGCACTGAAGCATCCTAAAGGAAACTTGGCCTCGGGGTAGACATCTGGCACTGGCTCAGGCAGCTTTTGTGAAGTCACGTGTGATCTGGGAGCTGCCAGGAAAAAGGATGCCTTGATGAGCCAAAACGCAAATTCCTTAGGAGAAGAAAGGTGAAAGCGAGCTTGTTCACACTGTTCAGTGCTCCAAGGAGATGGCACAATGCAAGAGACACAGTGTGCTACCCCACTAGGCCCATCAGATTACAGGGACAGTACTTTGCATTTGATCTTAAACTCACCTTTGAACAGTTTGCTTCTCAGGTCAGTAAGAGAAGAAGAGGTGACCCAAACAAAAAAAGACGATAATGCTCCAGATGCTCAAGCTAGGTGCTTCTAGACATTTTCAGTGTGTTCCCTTGGGGAACTGGGGTTCTGGGTTGGGGAAATGGGAAGCATGGTTTCTTTACCAACCCGAAGTTCCTCTTTTCCTAGAGTCAAGTCACTGAAAGTAGAACAAAGTTAGAAGAAGGGAATTTGGGGACCTTCATCCAATTTATTAACACATAAAAGTACTTCTAAGGCATTAGTTGGAGTATCCAAAAAACTCTTTTGTGGTTACTTGTTTTTCCCTCCTTTAAAAAATTCTCTCTTCTCTTCCACTTATTTTCTTTCCATTGCTAGTCTTGCTTTGTGCAGAATTCCTATCCCACTGGCTGGCCCATTAGCTCACAGAAATGAATGAAGTGGGCTCAATGTCAAGAGAAGGCTAATCTTCGAAGCCCAGGGCTAGGTTAACTGGGTTTGAATGCATTTGTCAACAAATGCTTGATCTCAGTCACTGTAGCTCAGTGGCCCAGCACTTGCCTGGAAAGCTCAAGTTCCTAAGTTCAATTCCCTATACAAACAAACAAAAATGTATGTTCTCTATTCTTATTCTATTTAACTTTCTAAAGTTATATTTACAACCAAAGACTGAGGCCAAAGGAATTTGGCAATTGCTGACATTTTAGACCAGCACAATTAATGGCATAGTTTATAAGTAATATTGTCTTGAAGCATTTACTAAGGGACATTTTAATATGGCACTTTTAAAATATTCTTTTAAAGCCTCTAGAAAGATGATTACAAGTCTGACATGACCCAAAGGTGTGAGATTTCTGAATGAATCTGCTTATTCACGTGAAAGCCCTGCCTACATGCTTATGGGGAGAAGCCCTGGTAAATTCAAACCAGGTCAGCTGCTACTTAAGCCAAAGAAAGCAGACTGTGGCCTTCCCCCAAATAGGGGCAATTGAATTGTTTATTGATAAAGCCCCAGGAGATAGAAAGGAAGCACTGAAGCACACAGACTTCTACTTGGGCAAGATGGCTTGGCCAACCGGTTAGTCCAAGGAAGGGTAAGAGTGCCTTGTGGGGCTGTGGTGATGAATTCCTTCTTCCAAAAGCGGATCACTGCACCTGCCAAGCAAACATACATACATACACACACACCCGTTTCCAAACTAGTCCCAATTCTGGAACTTTCCCAGGGGGTTGCCTGCAGTGTATTTCAGTGGTTCTCATATCCTCTCTATAGCCTGTCAAAGCTGGGCCTCACATCCAGCATCTTGGCTCAGTTAGGCTAGGGTAGGATAGAAGAATTCATGCCTGAAAATACATAGTGATGCTAGTGCTGCTGGCCAGTGAGCCATACTTTGGGGACCACTGGTAGAATTAATGGGCAAGCTCTGTCATCAGATTTCCTGGGATCAAAAGCTGGTCACATCATTCCCAGATCTAGGGCTTCTAAACCTATTAAACCTCTTTGTTCTCTCCATATTCCTCACCTGTCACCAAAAAAGAATAGGAATTGGGCCTGCTTTGCGATCTTATGTGGAAGCATAGATGAGATAGTGCTTCAAAGCATAGCCTGTTACATGCAGTGCTTCCTAAATTCTTGTGGTGTTACTTCTACCAAACACACTTATACTGCAGAGCTGCCCTAGCCCAAAGCCCTGAGCTGTTCTGATCCAGCGGCCCAAGTAGACACTCTTAGATGTCCCTGTTGGCCAGCGGTCTGGGAGGCTCAGGGGGCTCAGATCACCCAGGCAGCACTGGGTGCCATGGGTCCTGCAGGTCCTACACAGAATCTGTGTTTCCAAGCCCACCCCAAAGACCAGTAACCAAATCCTTAGATACCACTGAACACACAGCTGCAGCTTCAGAACCATGTGAACAGTTTTGTCAGCATCTGGTGTTTCTTTGCTGCCAGTGACTGAGAAACAAGCACCAACAGAAGAATCAGGTCCACCATCACAAGTACTAAATCTTAGGTTTGGATGTATGGCTTTAGATGCCCAACCCACTGAGATTAACAGAGCCAATACAGGCTCTTTCTGTTTAGTACAGTTTCCTCTGTCTTCTCTTAATATCTCTAACTTTAAAAAAAAACAAATGAACAAAAATATAATCAAGAAAAATCCAAAAGAGCCCAATTGCTTAGACTTGCTTTTTGTTTTTATTATCAACAATCAAGTTAATGGTACACTCTTGGAAAACTATATGCACATGTAGAAATATTTCCCTTTTAAATAGAAGCATTCATTATAACACATATAAATAAATCTGAAAATCTGAAACATAATTTATGATGATTATGTTCACAAACATAGTCCAACGAGAAGAAAAAAGGAAACCAGACAGACATGCACCTGATAACAAAAATATATACCATTGTCTGAACCGTGGTCTCTAAACACAAAGGAATTGAACCCATGAGAACCTTATTACGCCATAGAGACACACCATAGAGACTACAAGAAGGAAAAACATACGGTCACATAGGAGACGGTCTGTACTGATATTAACACGATACAATTGAGTCACATAACACAGTTGTAGAAAGACACCGAAAAAGTTAAAGCCTCAACATTCAACTAATATCTATAGTTTGTGCCTTTTAAAATAAAAACAAAAAACCAAATCCCAACAGAGATGTCTAAACAGCGCAAAGAATGGAATCATCAATATACAGTCCATCCACCCTACAGGATGTGTGTCCAGTTCGGATCATCCAAACAGAAATGCAAACCAAGACACTTCTGCAAACGTGTGTGTGCCTTTCCTTGCTCGGTAGATTTCTCTGAGCCAGCTAAGTGGACCACAATTCACTCCAATCCAAAGCAGTGCCAAAAAGTTCAGTAAAAAGCTGGTGGAAGAAGAAGATGAAAACGCCGGTGGGGATGTCGGGAGAGAAAAAAAAAAAAAAAAAAAAAAAAAAAAGACTTGTGAACTGGGAAACACAGTTTGCAGAGTTTGCGGATGAAAAGGCATCTCATGGATAGGGCATCTTTCCGGGCCAAGAGGCTGCGGAGAGTCGGGGTTGGGAGCTGCAGCGGTGTGAGAGTCGGATGCGCTAAGGGCTGGACGAGGTCGGCGCGATGGGACAGGCAAAGCGGCACGCACGAGAAAGTCATCTTGGCCGCCAGGACAGTGTGAGCAGGCGGCTGCCGCACAGTGGCCCGAACTGGAGGACAAGAAGGGAAGGAGTGCTAGTGGGAAAGCATCCCTATCCTTCCCCAAAGAGGGGCCCCCAGTGAGTCCTGCTGTCAGGAGCGCTCGAATTTAGGGGTTCATGAGATGGAGCGCTCAAGACTGACCACCAGCGGCAGCTTCTCCCCACGCGCCCCTTCGTTTTGTCTTTTTTGTTCACCTTGCATCTTATACATCCTCTTTGTCTAGGTGGCTGCTGCCTTCCGAGTTTTTAATAGTTCTCCTTTTGTCTTTTGCAAAGCAAGTCACCGAGTTGCTCTCAGCCCTCCCATCTCCCCCGCCCGCTGCTCCGCCGGCTGCAGTCCCGCGGCCGAGGCCGGCGCCCACCCGACCGCAGCCCCGGCCCTGAGCGCGTCCGCGGGCGGAGCCCTGGCTGCCGGAGCCCCAAGCCGGCGCGGAGGCGGGCGCGAAGCCAGGGCCGGTGTTTTGTAGTGTTTTGTTGTTTTGCTTTGTTTAGGGTTGAGGAAGGGGGTAGGGGTGGGGTTCAAATGGGGCCGACGTCATTTTCTCGTTATTTGAATCTCGGTTATGCTAGGCCCTCGAGGAACGGCCGCGGCGGCAGCGGCGACAACAGCCCTGGGCGGCAGCGGCGACAACAGCCCTGGGCCCACCCGCGCGCCCCCGCCGCCCCCGCCGCCGCCGCCGCCGCAGGATCCCAGATCAGAACATACTGCTCTTCACCAAGGCGGCTTTGGCACCATTGGGTCTTTGGAGCGAAGATAGGACGCTGGCGAAGGGGCCCCCGAGGGAATCCGGGATGGAGGTGATGGGCCCGGGCCCGGGGGCCCAGCCTTGTCCGGGGCCCCCGGCCGCCGCCAGGCCTCCCGCCGCCGCCGCCGCCGCCGCCGCCGCCGCTGCCGCCGCCGCCGCCGCCGCCGCGCCGCCCTTGCCGGGTTCGCCGCCGGGGCCACCCGGCCCCGCTGCCCCCGGAGCGCCCGCGGGACTCGGCCCGCCGCCGCCGCCCCCGCTCGGCCCGCAGCTGGGGGTGGGGTTGGGAGTGGGGCCCGGGCCCCCGGTGCTGTCCGGGTCGGTGCTCTTGGCCTCCTTGCTCTCGTCGTCCCGGGAGGAGTCGGACTTCTTGCCCGAGGAGCCGTTCTTGGCCGCGGCCGCTGCGGCCGCCGCCGCTCGCTCCTGCTTGCGAAACTTGGCGCGGCGGTTCTGGAACCACACCTGGCCCCAGAAAGGAAGAGAGGTGATGAAGCAGGGGAGAAAGAAAGAAAGAAAAACACAGGAACGAAAAGCCGGTCCTTAGGACAGCCCAAGTCCCTTGTCTGATGGACTTCACACCTGCTCCCTCCACCGTCTGCTCAAGCCACAAGCACCAAGTGCGCAACCAGCCCGCCACATCTGTCCTCCGCGGTGTTAAGAGTATCTTTGGGGAACCTTTCTCAGGGTGGGAGCATGCCACAGAAAAGGCACAGTCAGCTGGGGTAAAAAGGCCGCAGACTACAGGAAGGACCAAAATTGGAAGCCTTTTGGGGTGCGCTTTAGCTCAGCCTGCTTCTTGAGTAACTACAAATTGGCCGTCTATCCCTAGGCCTCAGATCTGAAGTTCAGCTTGAGTTAGTAGCACGAGGTTTGGTGCTGGCTGCTCTTCTTTGGCCTGGGGCCTGAAGGGGTGAAGATGAGCCACCCAGAGAGGGGCCATGAACTTCACAGGAGCGCACATTTGTTCCTAACAGGTTTAGGCAAAGTGATGTCCCCGACCTTTCTGGATCTCTTTGCAAATCTAAAACAAATTAGTTTCCGGGATAAATGTACCTATGTGCCTTGGCGTCAGGTTACAAGCACTTGAGAGGTAGGAGGCTTACGGAGAAATTACTGATAACGCAAGGGGAAGTCCGTGCTCTTCCCTTAGAGCGCTCCCTGTCTCCAAAACGCGGAACGCCGAGCGTGTGGCTTGCTCTTTTTCCTTCCAAACCCCCTGAATGTCTTTACTCCGATAATAAAACATTTTGCAATAAATCGTCAAGAGTGTGCGCCCTAAACCTTCTTCGCTCTCATAACTACACCTAACCCGATCTCTCAGACCAGTTCTGGGTTCCCCGGCCCTTTTCAGGCGAAACTCCGGGATTTCTATCAATAGCAAGCCCCCCAACCTTCACCCCGACCCTGACTGCACAGGTGCGGTGGAGAAGGGTCAGTTTCCAGACTCAGGTACCTGGACTCGCGCCTCAGTGAGATCGATCTTCAGGGCCAGCTCCTCTCGGGTGTAGATGTCAGGGTAGTGAGTTTCAGCAAAGACCCTCTCCAGCTCTTTGAGCTGAGCACTTGTGAAAGTCGTGCGGATGCGCCGCTGCTTGCGCTTCTCGTTGAGGCCCCCGTGGTCGGTGAAGAGTTTGTAAGGAACTAGACAGAGAGTGACAGAGATAGGAGTTAGCAGCCCACGGGCTGTGGAGCACGAATGCGGATACTCCAAGGTCAGATCGCCCCGGAGCAGCTACAGACACTCGAGCGCAGGCTAGCAGAGAGGAGCTGCCGAGAAAAACCAAACAAATCAGTTATACACGGAAACAGAGGCGCAAGCTTCGGGCTTTGGTAGGGTTCCTTTGGTCAAAGTGCTTTTGAGTGCGTTGAAATAGCGCATTGGAGACAGCTTGAGGCCCGGCATGAGACAGTATTTTCAGAGGGGGAAAAAAAGTCCAAAAACATCAGTGGGAATGTAGCAAGGAGCTAAGGAAGAAGTTACCAAACACTCCCACTGTTGTAACTTTTCTATTCTCAGAAGTTGAGGTGGCCCAAAAGTTGGGGCAAAGTGCTGTAAAAAAGTAATAAATTAAAGAAAGGATCGTAAAAATGACCAGCCAAAGAGGTGTGAGCCGCTGTCGGTTCTTAAAAAAAGAGACAGTGTCAGTAATGAGCTTTACTCTTTGTTATTTAATTATTTTCTAAGCTTTACGTCTCATCGCAAAGTAAATAAATTATGCCTATCATTTTGGCAGCTTAAGATAATTTTGTTGGCGGTTCGGGTGTGACTAGGATAGTGTAACCCTGTAAGTGAATTACCCCTCCCTGCAATCGCTTCTAACGTGATAAATTCTTTCATTTGTGTAAGCAAATTTCGTTTGGTAAATACTAAACACATTTCCATTTTCAAATGCAATCAAGACTTCCTATATACGAGACGAAAGGCGGCTTCCTCCGCTGAGAGAGCTGGCGGTCCTTACCTGCGGCGTACGGACTGCTCTGGTGGTCCCTGAGGGTGCCGAGGCTGCAGGATCCCGGCGTGAGGGACGGGCAGCCGGACGTGGCCCCAAAAGTGGTCCTTATCGGGTTATACTGGAAGCCACTGGCCTGGCTGCAGGAACTGAAGTCAGCATAGGCTGAAGCCAGGCTCGAGGTGTCCATCCCAGCCATACAGGACTCGTAGGCAGAGGAATTGAGGTAAGAATATTCCATTTTATACATTGAAAAGGTTCTGGATGGCTCAGCCAAGTGGAAAAATGAAATAAAAGATGGATATGGAGAAGGTGGCTGGAGTGGGGAGATGTGCACAGCTCAACGCCTGCCTCCAAACTGGCCTCCTTACTACCAGCAGAGCCTAGTTTTATGAAAAAGCCTCCTATGAGATGCCTTGTCTGAGGTCTCTAGAGCATATAGTCCTCATAATAAACTTGGCTCTTTCCACTTGGACAATAGCAAAGCGGTTGGTCTTATTGCTGGCGCTTTTTACATGACAATAACTCATCCGTCTATTGGGCTGGCACTGGGGAACTGAGCTGTCCAACCTCCCTATCATTGATTCCTGCATCTCTAATTAGAATTTAATACCACACCATTACGCACTGAGCCCCTGATCCTCCCTTCTAACCAGCTCCCTGCCCTTTAATTCAATCACACTACTTGGAAATAATGAAAGTTGGGTGACGATTCTCCCTGATCCAATTTCCCCAAGCTTTTAAGCCTTTTTAACTGATCATATACCTTAGGCATAAATTGAGATAGTGTGTGTGTGTGTGTGTGTGTTGTCCCCCTTCTCAGTCCTCTTTTTTTTTTTTTTTTTCTTGGTTAGGGAGAAGAAACCTTGATGTCATAGAAAACCTGTTTTGTAAGAGTGTTACACGCTCAATTTAACAACAAGCCTACCCCCTGAAGTGCATGAAATGTTATAAAGGACTGGGACACTGGTGAGACTCAAGCGCCCTGTAACTTGGAGTAAGTGGGCCATGGGGGTTTATATGAGTGATAAGCAGATTTCTTCTAAATACACCTGCTACGACCGGTGAAAAATATATAGATTCTTGTCAATTGTATTTTTCCTTGCAGCTTAACATGCTGGAGAGAAACATGGAAACATAGCCTCTTAAAAACTAAAAATAAATAACAATTTTAAAATTTAAGTTAGGCTTTTAAATGTAAATATCTGGATTCTCAACCGATTGGGTTCTTGAGCTCAGTGCTGTGTCTGTCTGCATTAACGCAGGTTTGTGCTGGGTGGGTTTGGAGGTTCTGAGCGATTTTAGGGATCGAGGTTTCCTGCGAAGTTCGTTTTAATTACACTGCCAAGGCAGCATTAAGTGTGCCCAAATGGGTCTCCCCTCCCACCGCTCCCTTATGCGCTCCCACTCCTCCCCCACCTTCACTTTTTCCCGGGTGCCCGATGTCTCCCACACACCCAGAGCTTGCCGAAGAGGTTTGCTGTGGTCTGCCCTGCAGGTTAGCAGACTCCGCGGCACGCAGCGCTTGCCACTTAAATACCCAGGGAAAGACTCCAGGCCGCGCACCTTCCTTCTAAGGTTCTTCAGGCTCTTGGGTGCTGCCAGCGAGGCGCAGACAAGGACGTTAGACATGATTTGTGGACCTCAGTGGTCCCATGATTTAAGCGGAGGGTAATTTTCATTTGGTTCGTTAGACTCAAGCAGAAGAAGGGAAACTATTTCATTAAATCCTTCCTCTCGGTGGACAAGAGGGGGAATGCTTAGTTGAATCGCCGTGTGGTGTAAACAAACCCTGGATATTTTATATGAATTAAATGTGTAGATAATTAGTTTTATTGCATTCATTACCCCCTTTATGTGCTCTGTAACAAGTCAGTAATTAAAGTAACAAACTCATAAAGTCTTTATAGGGGCATTTAGGCGTTCAGTGTTTGCCAAACTAAGTGGTTTAATTCGATGCTAGTGCCGGGGAGCGGATGGCGCCCGCTCTCCACTGCCACCCTATTTTATTGCGCACTAAACTGCTGAGGACGCCGCTGTAATGGATTAAGCAGGGGCCGCGGCCCCCCAACCCGTCCCGCGCTTCTTTGCGGGGTGAGTTTCAGGGTTGTCTCAGGTGTTCGCGAGTCCTCGAGACTTAGGAAAGCGCCGGCCTCCGGAGCGCAGGCAGCGGCACCAACCGTGGAACCTGCTGATAGTTTTATGGGGAGGGCTGATAGTTTTATTGCCGTTGTATGTTGTAGAATGCGTATTTGATAAAGAAAAGCCCTTGGTGGCAACTGTGTACTTTTTTTGCGCACAAGGGTGAAATGAAAATAAATGTGTACAAGGTTTTACTGCGGCGGGAAACAAATTGCAACGCTCTAAATGGTTTTTCTTTATGGTCACTAGACAAGAGGAGAAAAGGGATGCCAACATCTGTCTTCAGTCCCCTAAACCTAAAGGCCAGCAAAGATGGATGTGAATCCAAGTGTTATTACTGCAGGGATTCGTCTTGATTTATCCCTCTCTCATGAATATGAATCTGCATTTGGGCCGGAGGTGGCTGCACCCCTTTGAACTCCACGGAATCTCCCCTATCCCTGTCTCCCGTCTCCACCTCATCCAGTTACAGGAGGCGCAGGGTGGATAGATTGTCAAGCAAAGGCTATGATTATCCAAGTTTCTCCTTTCCCTGGGGTGGGTGCGGACTTCCTAGGTTTTCCACGGGGACCCGTCTCCTAGGCCCGCGTGGCACGCCGCCAGCCCACTCGCACCGCTGAGGCAGGGTTCGAGCTTTTCTCCGCAGAACAGAGCGACTAGAGGAGGCTGGGGAGGCCGCGTTTCGGCCCCCAGCACCGGTGCCCTCCAGTAGCCAGGTTCCCAGCCCGCCTCGTGCGGGACTCCGATGCGCCCAGGGCGTCCCCGCGGGCTGCGGACCCGAGCTCTCCGCCAGGCCCGAGCTAGCCTTCGGGGCCGAGGGGGCGCGGGCCCAGAGCTGCGGGCAGCGCGGAGAGAGCAGGCCCGGCGCCTCTTAGATAACCTGCGGGACTTGCAGTTGAGGCGGTGCCGGGCAGTTCGCGGGAGGGGCGCTCGGGCGAGGACGTCTCGGCGCAGCGCTAGGTGGCCGCGCGGACGCAGGGATCCGAGGACGGTGACAGCAAGGGCGGCGCGAGCAGGGCGAGGGACGCGCCCCGGGCTCGGCCTCTCCACGCCCTGCGGTCTGGGGCTTCCGGTGGCCTTGGCTCCGGGCCGCCGGGCTCCGGGCGCCGGGCTCTGTCGAGGGCCCAGACCCGCGCGCGCGCCATGGGCGCCCCCTGGTGCCAGCCTCACCCGCCCGGCGCCGCTCGCCTCCGCGCCATTGTAGCGGAGACCGTTCTGCGCCCGACCGCACGGTCGGATGAGCAAATGCTCTTGACTTCATTTTCCCCTTTGTGGGCCTTGTAGGTTTATTCTGTTCAGTGTCAGCGTCCCTCCCCCCACCAGCCCTGGCCCTTCGTTTCTCTGCCGGTCTTTTGTGGCCAGGATCCTGCTTCTGCTCAGAGATGAAAGGCAGGCAGGGCTGGGCCAGGCCAGAGCCCCAGCCTCAGCGCCCTGTTTTGTTCCAGTTGTGCTTTGTACACGCGAGCTCTCCCCTAAAAGTTGTACCAAATGGTTAATTTAATTATTCCAACTATAGACCAACTGCTTCAGCAACCTCCACCACGCGTCTGGGAGGAAAAAAGAAACCATCTATAAGGAATAATCTAATAAGAGTGAAGTGTAGAAAAACCCCTCCTGATTCTCAACCGGCACAAATAGAATTAGAGCTTCAGCATCCTTTTCCCAAACAGACCTTTTGTCCAGATCACAACTTCAGCCAACCAGCAATGTGTACAGTGCCTGCTATTTATTTTAATAGAGACGGGTGGGTAGCGAGATGGATTGATGGATAAATGGCAGCCTGGCTAGATGGATGGTTTGATCCATCTTCCCCTGACTTCCCTTTCTTCATGTGTGTACGCGGTTGAGTTTTTTTTTTTTTTTTTTTTTTTCCCCTGCCGATTTTCTGAATCAATAATGGAAAGGCAGTGCTATTTGGTAGAAGGGAGGGAGAGAAAGGAAAAAAGCCATGTAAAGTACAAAAAAGGGGAAAGACTACTAGCATATATACCATGAGAAAAAAAAAAAAAATGTTTACATGGTACCCGGTACCAAGTGAAAAAAGGTTGAAAGTTTAAAAGAAACTTTTCTTTCTTTTTCTTTGCCATTCATAGGAGGGTTTCTTTCTCTCTTTCTTTTTTCCTTGAAAGTCAGAAAGAATGTTAGAAGACAAGGAAACAAAACAGCAAACAAAATGCCATTGTATTGTAGTAGCAATTCATGGGAAATGCTTGTCAGCCTCCCAATGCCTCAGTCCTAGGAGGCTGTTTTGAGGCTGTTTTACCGCAGGGGAAGCACAATGACACGGGAATGAATAAAATATTAAATACCACTGAGAGTTTCAGAGGAATTTTTTTTCTGATTGCTTTATTTAATGCTGCATCCAAATTATCATAGCACAACCAACCCACTGACTGCTGAAGAAGACTCAGATTGTGTCGACCAGAGACTTAAAAGTCAAGCTTCGTCCTTGTATTTCTCCAGGAAGTTTTCTGCAGGCAGTGGTGTTTTCCATTTACCTGTACTAATAAAATGATCTAGACAGAAAAGGATACCATTTGCCCAGGTCATAAAGCAAACCAACCACTGCATTCCCAAACCTAAGGCTCCACCTTATTTGCTTAACATTTTAGAGTTCTTACCACATACTCCATTTGCATGGCTCCAGAATATATGTTTCTCAACAGAACCCCCTTGAGGTTCTGGTAAGTAATTTCCTGGCTTTATGAGACTAGCGATTATTCACCAACAGACAATAGTTTGCAAAGAAATTAAGACAGTGCTTGGCACCTGGAAATAATCCAGTTGACATTAGCCACCAGTATAAGGATAATGGGGGATGATAATAATGGCAGCATCCCCTGGAATTATTTATTAAACACTTGACTTTGGGACTTGAATGGCATGTAAATATATACCCTCTTTCCTATTGTATGCTTTTAATGTATGTAGGAAGAGGAAGATAAATTTAAAAGTAGGCTGTACAGTCTTATTGGAGAAAATAAAGCAACTAGCAGAAAATTTCTGTTTTTTAGGAATTTACTAGAACTCTTATATGTATTACACAAATTAATTCAATGTTTTGTCTTTTGATACATATGGTGTTCGTGTGCATGGTTTAGATGATGCTTTATTCCTCTGTATGCAGATATGGTGGTGTTCGGGGTAATAAAAGATGGTAACACTGAGTTAGCTCTGGAGGTTTGGCTTGGAGCTCTATAGAACTCTCAATGGTATTTTTGTATCTTAGCTTTGGAGGCATCGCATGTATAAGAGGCATCCCATGTTCCATGTAGGTGCTGAGATACTAACCCCAGTATCTACCCTTAAAATAAAAGGACATCACCATGGAAAGCGCAGTTCTATTGCTCTTCTCTACTCCTCCTTTCATCCTGCACAATGTTATAATTACCCAAGGGGACTGCCTGTTACCTTTTTCCTGGAGTTTGGCTAATAGTAACATCTGCTGGGCTGTTGGTTAGAGAGTCACAGGGCACTTGATCAGAGTCACAGATGTAAAAGTGACATCTGCTTATAACAAAGAAACAAAATTAAATTAGGCAGGGAGCCCTTTCTGCCTGAATCCCACCACCCCCATAACAACAACAACAAAAAAAAAACTATTTGGAGAAGGAGGGGGGAAAGTAAGAATGAATTGCTTATGCTTGCAAGGTGCAGTAAAACTAGTGAAGCCCACGGCTTCCTGGGCCAGCAGCTGCTGGGTAGCTGGAGGAGCAGCACCCCAGAGTGGCCATATCTCGAGACCTTGAAGTCATCTTTTTGTGCCTCAAGGAAAATGGTTAGGCAAGATTATACTTGTCAGTGAAGAAATGTTCCAGCCTGTCGAGTACAGCAAGGCTGAGAAATCATTTTGAGGTTGAAGGCAGGAAAAGCGTAAGGACTATGTCTCTGAGATTCCTAATATTCCAGTATATGTTCTGTGTTTGAATGGAAACAGAGTTTTACCTAACTGCTGTTTTAAAATCCCTGCTGTCCACTACTAAGAATGAGCCATTCTTTACTGGGTTTATCCATATGTCTAGAAGATCACATTTGGCAGTTAAAGCTGCCTATGTGGTTCCAAAAGTAGGGCTCAATGCCAGTGAGCACCTGGAGGCCCTTGGTAGCATCCTCTCAACCTTCAGTCTAGGAACGCACATGGGAAAAGGGGCTCCCACATTATCTCCCACAATAATCATTTCTTTCTTTCTTTCTTTTTTTTTATTTTCAGTACCGGGGATTGAACTCAGTACCCTGGGCTTGTCAGGTAAGTGCTTATTCCACTGAGCTATCTCCCCAGACCCCAATAATCATTTCTTAAGTTTCTCCACGCAGAGTGATTACAGTAGCTTTACATAAATTAATTTTATAATGACAACAAAATCCCTGGACATGGATTACCTCGATATGCTCCTTTTCAATCTATAAACTGGTCTACATCTGCACGTACCTATTCCTCCATTATTCTTGTTGCTTGGAGCAGAAAGTTCCTTCTGTCCTAAAGCTAAGTCCTCATTTACAGTTCAGTTTCTCTTCCACTGGCTGGTCCATCCTATTCAACTTCTCCTTCTTGTAGATCTTCTTATTCTGCTCCTCTTCTACTCATATCTTTTTTAAAAATTTTGTTTTATTTCTACTCATCTTGTTGTTGTCTAAACATGCTTAGGCCACACTCCCACTAATGATCAATCCACACTATACCTTTCTTTGGCCACATTCCAATATCACCACTTATCTCTCTTCTTCCCTTCACAATCAAACATCTATCCAATCTATAAACAGTTCAAATTACTTTTTAGCTAGAGCAGGGAAGACAGAGAAGCCTACAGAAAAGGGAGTGATGATATACAGTGAAAGAGAGGAGAGAAGCTGGAATGGGACACTGCAGAAGTAGGCAGAGTATAGGGTGATAACACTGTAGAAAAAAGAGGAGTGAAAGGCTTCAAGAAGTGTTAGAAAAATAGAATCTTACGATGGACAGAGGCTGTAGTTCTGCCAAGTGCTGGGGTTGGACACCAAGATGATGCCTCAGAGCCAAACTCCCTCTGATAAGTGCTGGCAAGATCTTCACCTCTGTAACTTGGGTCCAACAACCTTTATTCACCCACATGTCTAGGCTTGCTAGCACCTCTGGGTATCAACTGCTTGTTCCTTCCTACAACCCATACTTACTAAATGTCTGCTACACAATACCCACTAGGTTCTTGGTAGAAAATGGTACCTTAGTGCTGAAGTGGTTCTGATGTTACCTTAGAACCTGATTTGGAGCAGGAACAAATTCCAGGTCTGCAGACTGATTCTAGATCTCCTGCACTGTTGTGAGAGAACCTCTGGGCACTACACTTGCAGGGTCTAGGACACAGTGGGCCCACTGGGCCCATCATTGCCCAGTCTACAGAAAGACCTTCACTGTGTCACAAGCTGGGATAAGAAATTTGTCCTAACATTCTGTCACTATCACCACTGTTGGTAGGAGAGGTATCTGGGACCCTCTTCCAAATTTCTGTATGGAAGAAAGAACATGAGGAGCAGTTTGTGGCCTGAGTGGGAAGCCACAGTTGGTGCTGAGGGATTATGGGAAAGCAACATGGAGAATATGAGAGGAGGAGGTTATCTGCTCTTCCTCCGTGCTTCTGGGGCATCCTGACATTATGTGTGTGATTGCTCCTGGGTGCATCTTACTCAGGTAAAGATACCAAAAACCTGATAGCACAGAGGAAAAAAGCCCTGAAGGTAATATTAGAAGGCTTCCAGAAAGGAGACAGTTGTTTTAGGTAGTGTCATTCCTGTTACCTCATGAGCTACCCATTCCATGCATCCAGCAGGAAGGCTGGCATCGTTCTTGGTACTCAGGGACTCCACATGCCCTTGTCATATCTAGAGCTAATTCCAGTAAGTCTTTCATATTTAGTCAGCCCAGGGAGCCCATTGAGAGGTGTATCGGGAACTCTGGAGTCATTCACACTCTCCAACCACTCAGACTTGAAAAAGGTATAAAAGTGCATGAAAATGTCTAAAAATATTTTCCTTTCTGGGTTCTCAAAGGCCCTGTTGTTGCCATTTATTCATATCATTTTGTTTTATTTAGGAAGTTTGTGGGTTTTGCCAGTAATGTGCTGCAGCATCATGCATTTTAATGTGAATTTCAGCTGATTCAGAATTTAGAAGCAAATGCAATCTGGTACTCAGGAATAGGCACCACGTGTCCTAGACCTCAGGAGCCAGAGACAATAAAATGGTTACAGTGATGCATGTTTGTAGTATTTCCCCTGCTAGATATAATGGAGAATATTAATTTTCTTTTAAAATACCCATATCCTCCTGTGCCCCTCCCCTCCGTTAGTTCACCATGTAAGTCTAACAGTGGTGGAGAGTTCTTTCTAATCACAAACTCACATCTAACTCCTTTGCTGATTCATGAGCCTTTTCCATTTGAGCTGGAGCTTGCAGAGGAGAAGGGAAGAGGGCTTTCGAGATGAGGCAGGGAGGAGCTGAGCGCCATGGCACATACCTGTAATCCCAGCATTTGGAAAGCCAAGATGAGAGGATTGTGAGTTCAAGGCCAGCCTACTGGCTGCCGTGCTGCCTCAGAAAACTAAAAGAAGAAGATAGGGAGGCTTCTGGGGGTGCTAGAGGGAAATGGTACATAATAATGGACAAAACAACACAGCAAGTCATACAAGAGATGACAAGCAGAGGCCAAAGGCTTGAACCCAAACCCCAGGGAAATCTTTTGAATGAACAGTGTGAACTGCTGTGATGTGACCCACAGAGCCAAAACTATCCCAGGGTAGAGCCAGGTCAGGCACGTCCAGAGACAGAGCTGAGGTCACAGTGGGCCTCTGGGCCTCGCTATGGCCAGGACCACATTCTTGGGACAAGTTTCATTATTAGCAACCATTGGATGGCAGCCTTATTACCATCCGCTGAAGCATTCACATATCCGAGGGTCCCTGATGCTGCCCTCATTCTCTGTGCATGAGGAGGGAACAGCGGAAATGTGCCACGGTGAGTTAGTGAGGGTTCTTAAGAGAATAGGCTGCACCCCAAAAAGGGACCACAGGTGCATATGTATTATAATGACATTATGTATATAATATATAATTTATATATTTGAATAATTTGTAGTTCTGGGGCCATGGTCTTTGCAGATAGCTATGTTAGAGAAGCACTCTACTACTGAGCTATAACTCCAGCCCCCCTTATTTTTATTAATTATTCTTTTCTTATTTCACAATAATAAATATCCATTATAGAAAATGTTTTACAGATAACTTGGATTTTCTGCTATTGCTTTTTGGCTTTTTTGTGCATAAACTTCTAAATGAATTTTTTTTTCCTAATGGGAAACATTCTCTATGGATGACTTTGTAATATCCTGTTACCCTTCACTTATGTGAACATCTTCTCACTTGGAAAATAGTCTTCTAACCTATCATTGCTTATGGTTACATGCAATTCCATTGCATGATAAGCCCTAATTTATTGTCAGCCCTACTTTTTGGATATGTAGGTTGCTTCAAATGTTAAAAATATATTAAGACACTGCCCTTGACACCCTGAATCTCTGTGCACATCCATTTACTTAGAATTAATTCCTAAAAGTGGAATTGCTTGGTCAGGAGAGTACATGCTTTAAAAGATGACAGACACATACTGGAAAATTGCCTTGTAGGAAAGTGGTGCCAGCGTGGGCTTGTGGGTGCTGCGTGACGATGTCAGCATTCCCATCCACACCAGCACCCTGCTGCACCGTCACGAGGTCTTGTCCATGCTCTTCATCCTGTGCTATGAGCTCTTGAGAAAGCAGAGAAATTGCCTTTAAAAATGAAGCCCCGGGTCGGTCAGACAGCTCAGCAGACTAAAGCGCCTGCTTAAGCAGAGCACGATGGCCAGGGTTCAATCCCTGGGGTGTCATGCAAGCCACAATCCCAGGGCACGCTGAGCTGGTAATTGAGACTGGGTATGATGGCATGCCCCTGTAATCCCAGCACTTGGGAGGTGAAAATAGAATCAGTATAAGTCCGATCTACATAGTGAAACCCTATAGACCTTGTAGACCCTGTCTATTCATATATATATATATATATATATATATATATATATATATATATATATATGAATAAAAATGAATCCCCTATGTAAAATAACAGAAATATGTGATTACTGATGATAACAGAGCCCTATAAGAATGTAGTGAAAATGTCCAAGCCCAGCTTCATTTAACAAATAAAAATCCAATGATTTTAAAGCTGGTAGAAAGGGATCAGACTCACTACTTGGATTAATCTTTTTTTAATACTGAGAGATGACAAAGAAAACAAAAAATCTCATTTTGATTGTCTTTGCTGCAAAGAGAATGTGTCTAGGATTCGCGTGAATGTCAATGACAGGGACCAGAGACCTGTACACAGAACGCAAGAGAGAAGGGTCCTGACCGCCTCAGTGAGTTCTACAAGAACAGTGTCCCAGACAAATTCAGCTCTGTGATCTTTGACGACAGGCCCAAAAGTGTATTTTTAAGGAGAGACATTGTAGTCAACAAATGGTGGGGGAAAAAGATATATCTTTCTGCAAAAGATCTGAATTGGACCCATATCTGTCACCAAGTACTAAAAATCAAATTAGGGAAGGTAGCCAGCTGCATAAACACCTGTCTGGCATGCATGAGGCCCCAAGTTCAATCCCCAGTATTGCAAATAAATCAATAAATAAAATAAAAATGGTCAAACATGTCAGCATTAAAACAGAAATATTGTACATACTAGGAGATAAAATAGGCGAAACAATTGAAGTCACAGACACAGGAAAAAATTTCCTAAACAGAACCACAATTGCACAAGAAATAACAACCAAATCGTTAGTGGGGTTACATCAGACTAAAAATCATCTGCAGAGAAAATTAGTAGAGTGAAGAGACAACCTACAGGATGGGAAGGACTTTTGTCAGCTATTCCTCAGACAGAGGACTAATATCTAAAATATGTAAAGAATAAAAAAAAAAAAATTAGATCAGCTAAAATAAAAGACCCAGTCAAAAAATGGGCAAGTGAATGAGCAGACACTTTTTATTGAGATAAGTACAAATGGCCAACAAAATTGTAAAAACCTCAGTTCAACATCTCCAGTTACTAGAGAAGTGTGTCTTACACCACAGAGAATGGCAACCTTCAATAAGTCAAAAAATAACACATAGCTGTGGTGCTGTCGTGAAACAGGAGCCCTCCTGCGCTATTGTGGGAATGTAAACTAGACTATCATGGAAATCACTGTGGGGAGCTCTTAAAGCACTGAAATTAGGAAGTCCACACAATCTAGCTATCTCTCTCTGTTCCCCAAAGAGTTGAGGACATCAACTATAGCTATATATGCATACTAGTGTTTATAGAAGCACAATGTGTAATACCTATATCCTAGAAATAGCCTGTATAGCCACAGATCAATGACTGAATAAGGAAAACATGTATCTATACATACCGGAATACTACTTGGCTATAAAGAATGACTTTGGGACATGTGTAGGAAAATGGACACAACTAGAAAATATAATGTTGAGTGAAATAAATCAGACACACAGATTAAATTCTGTATAGTGTCTCTCATTTGAGTAAGGCACAGTACAAACAAAGAGAAGAATAAAGAATGGAAAGAAGGAAACAAAGGAATGGCTCTCTTGCAAGTGCAAGGAGGAAACAAGGAGATTGAGATACGTCAGGAACAGGAACCTAATAGCCTCAATAAATGTAAACACTCTGTGTCATAAACATGAGCTAAGATTAGTATATCAACAAAAATGAAAATGGAGAAAGGGGCTTTATAGAAAGAGGGAAGGAGAAAAAAGGGAGGAGGAAGAAGACAAAATGAAAGAACCAAGCTGTATTTGTACACATGAGCACACTCCCCAAGATGACTCTAAACTGTGTGCACCGCATGCAGCTTTTAAAAAGGACCATGTCCTAGAGGAGAAGGTATTAATGAGGCCCCAAACAGACTGGCTTCTGTGGACTCACCCAGCACGAAGCCGAAATGAAAAGAGCCCGCTCCTCTGGCAAGCGTTGGGCATTGAAGAAGGGAAGGGATGTGGGCTCCACTGACAGTGCTGACCTTGGCCTTCACCTTGATGAGAATTTCAGAGAAATCATCAGATTGCACTAAGACATGATTCTGGAAACTTCAGGTACATGCAAGAGAGAGAGAAAACGATGTAAAGGAGACAGTGTGACCTCTCACCTGGACTCTGCAACTCTTGACTCAGCCCATCTCAGCATACAGCACCCTCCAATCTGGACCCCCACAGCCCCTACTAGTTTGTTTCAAGTCGTATTTAAGACACCATATAATTCCCTCCTTAAATATTTCAGTATTTTCTCTAAATGGTAAGGATTTATTTTGAAAAATACATAATCATTATCACCCTGATAATTTCTTGACATCCAGTGTTGTTTTCTCTGATTGTTTCACAAGCATTTGTTTTAGATTGTTTGTTTGAGCTTAAATCTAACTATGGTCTTACAGTGTATACTTGTTTGTTTTTTATTTTATTTTGTTTTGCTTTGCTTGAGACAAGGTCTTACTGTGTAATTTAGGCTATCCTCCAACTCACTATGTAGTCCAGGCTGACCTTGAACTCCCAATCCTCCTGCCACAGCCTCCTGAGTGCTAGGATTAGACATGTATGATCAAGCCCACTGTGCTTGGTTTTCATGGCTCTGAAGTAATGCCTGATCTATAATTTCCTTCCTGGCCCTCATTTTTCCTCCTTACAACTTATTTTATGTATTATCTTTTGCCATGTTGAAGTTTAAGAGTATTGACCTGTACCCCTGGCCCTGACAATTATTTAAGAAGAAAATGGGTCACATAATGTAGGACACTTCCTGGTCCTCGTCTCAGTCCAAGAAACCAATATTTGTAATCCCAAAGTTATGTTATTGGAATCCCATCAAGTTGACTCCAATCTACCACTTTCCATGCAGCCCACCGCGAAAATGAGGACACTAAATTATATTTTTAATCATCGGGGAGTCAAGGGGCTCTAGGTCCAGCCACAC
>PVKA01016520.1:0-47739 GCA_004027165.1 Ctenomys sociabilis
AAAGACAAGGCTTAACATTTTCTGCAAAAGAAACTATGTTCCTAATAGGAAGATTATGATTTTCAAAAATCTTTGAGTAAAGAAAAGGCTTGGAAATATAATAATAAGGAACTATAAAGCAACAAATTGTACTCAGAACAGATTATAGCCTAAATAATTGTTAAAATTTTGTTTACCTTTCTAAGGTATGTTTCTACAAGTATCTCGAATATAAAGGTTATTAAAGGATTAAAGTTCTATCTTTTGAAAATTTCAACTTCATAGTCTTAAATAGTATCAAAAAATCAACTAGAGTAGTGTATTTTCATCTACTCATGCTTTTGTACAGTAATACTAACTATGGAACACATATATAGATATATAGAGGCACAGATATGCAAGTGGGGACATTTATATATGTGTGCATGTATATTAGTAATGATGCTTTTACTCCAGAATGTGTGCTCAACTATTCCCAAAATTTTTGTGAAATTTATCATGAAGACCTGATTTAAAAGTTTTCCCTGGGGCTAAGGTGTGGCTTAATGGCAGAGCATGCATGTATGCACTTAACATGCACTCGGCTCCGGTTTGTCCATAATAGTGCACAAATATAAAATATCTTATAAATGTTTCAATAGTTAGTTTTAAATACAATGAATAAAAAGTAGTTCTTTAAGAGAATTTTGTCTGGATCAACTCTGTTCTGTCCAGATGGGCAAGACAGTAACCTAGAGTAGGCACCAGTTCAGATGCACTCATTGGCCTCATTGGGGTATAAGTTCCTATTCATGAGGAGCCGTGTTTTCCTACATAGAACCATTTCTGACAGGAATTTTAAGATATTTTTAGAGCCTTATAATAAATCTATCTGATGGTGATAAAATCACTTGTCTAGGAAAGACAGAAGATACAGTAGGAGCATGAACTCTAAAATAAACAGAAAGGAACAGAGGCACTGACACTTAACAGTAGTATATTATTACCTGTCAAGAATGCCACATATTTAATTTTAGATGGAACTGTGAAAGCAAAGCACAGATTACGACTTGTAAAGTATATAAAAAAGTCCACAGACCAAGAGATGAGAGCTGAACATTTAGAGCATAAGTATTGCTCAGATGCTAAGAGAGGACCCTTGGGCCTTAGTTCAACATCAGTAAAGTAGAATAAGGGAAGTTTAACAACTGGTCTATGTGCAACTAGACATTACACTGATTTATCCTAAAATTTAATTAGTTGGCTTATGAGTTATAAAGTTTGGCTTTTGCTATTTAAATTTTTAAAATTGAGGATTTATAATCAAAATGAGGATGCTATAATATTTTCCTTTGATAGAAATTGCAATAAATGCTTGAGCAATGTAAGATGATCACACAATACAATGACTTTATACTTAAAAAATTATTACCCTGAAATTCACATTGCCATTAATCCCCTTCAAAATAATTACTCTTGCTTTGAATTCACTCAGCTCATCATTCTTTGTGAGGTTCATTTAACTATAATATTTTTAAATTTTAAATATTCAATATGTCTTTTGAACACCTCTCTCTTAATTTTAGTAAAAAATCCTAAAATGATATTTTTATCTAGTTGACTATTTGAATATATTGCTTATTTACATATCGCCTTCTATTCCTTTCTGTCATAATGCTTTCCTTTTCTCCATCCTGTAAAACATAATTTTTTTGGTCTTAGAAATTTCACCTATATTCATGACTACTCATAGACTTAAGGTGCATATGAAGACCAGAGTTATGAAACTTGTCACAGGTTTTACATTTTGTTGCTTGGTTTTATGATGCATAACAGCCTCGACCTCCTGGCCATCAGACCAGATGTGTGTTTGTGATATATGTTTGGCATTCTATGTGTGTGTAGTTTGGTAGATGTATGTACGTAGTATGGTTTGTGAGTAATATGATGTGTACATTGTGTGGTATAAATGTGGTAATGTGTGTAGTGTGTTATAAGAGGGTTTTATGCTGTATGTGTAGGCGTTGTTTGTGCAGTGGGGTGTACATAGTATGGTGTGTGCTCAGCATTTTGTGTGTAGGGGGGTGTTGTGTTGTGTGGCATGTATATGCAGTGTGCCATGTGTCCACATTTGTGTATGTAACACTAAACCTAACTTCTATTTATATCCAGAAAGCCTAGGTGGCATTTTTTCCAAGAAATGGCCATTTAATTCGATTTTCTACCAGACTACTCCAACTTTCTCCATATCAGCCATGGTCTATTTTGCGTTTTCATTATTCATATTCATACTGCAGTAGGTCTTTTAATTTCTTTTGAGAAGTTCTCTTCTATACTCACAACTGTATAGCTGGCACCAGTGGCCCAATCCTACTTTCTCTGTGCCTTTCTCACTAAGTTAAATCATTTCTAGCTTTTGATGTAAAGTAAGAAACACACATTTTCCCTTGAACATTTGGAGGCCTTTTTTTTTCATTGTACGTATTTGGTACAGGGTCTCACTCCACAGCTTGGGCTTGTAGTGGTCCTCCTGTTCTCAGCCTTTGCAGCACTAGGTTACAGGCGTGCACCACGAGGCATGCTCCTGGAGTGGGGCATTATAAGGTTATTAATTGACCTAGTTTTGTATCTTTGTAGAGGGAGTCTTTGAAGAAAAAGAGAAAGAGATGAGGAAACGGAATTTGAAAGAGCAGTAAGAATGCACACTGTATGTATTGAATTTTCTGTTTTATATGACATAGCCAACAATGCCCCAAAGCAGTCGCAGCAGTGATATCTGAGGCCACTAAATCATAGATCACCTTAATACACAGTGTGAGAATGGAACTCTCAAATGTGACACACAGACATGGTGAGCCACTTGGACACTTTAGAGAAACAATGCTGAGACTTGCTTGATAAAAGCTTGTCATACATATTCAACTTATAAATGGAAAACAGAAAAATCTAGTATTTCCAAAGCATATTAAAGGTAAACACAATGATGGCACATGGCTTATAAACTAAAATCTAATCATTCTCTGATGTTACCTGTCATTAAGGAGTGGTTCTGTGACCTGCTTATCACTGTCACTAACGGCCTCAGAATCATATAGATCCTCTCAATGGGACTTTATGATCGCCAGGACATGGTGACAAATAATGCCTTCAACATAAAGTATTCGCTGAATAAAGTACATTCTAATTTCAGTTGTCAAAGAAAGTCAAAAGCAGTGGAAAGGCACAGTGCTACTATTTATGCTGAAATACAGTCTATGGATAAGGCTTTGATCGCTGACAATAGGTCAGCGTGACAAGCGTGGTGAGGGTGTGCATATTCTTTCGGTGATATTAACATAGACTTTGCCAGGATTGATGGTGGGATTGGTTTGGAGATTAAGAAAAATCTTTTCTATTTGAACGTTGAAATTGCATTATTTTAAAAATGCCTTTTTATCCATCTGATGGATATTTTGTTCATTCTTAAGTCCCAAACCACATTTCATTGCTTCTTGTAAGTCTTTTCTGACACACTACAGTTGCAATAACCATTCATCCTTTGTCACATCTCCGCTTGCTCTTCCTGCTTTGCATTTATCATATTTAACTGTCATTTTATCTGAGTCCCCCTCTGAATGTCATGTACTCTGACTGTGCAGATGGTTTGATTTTTTTCTGCTTCCTCAGCGTGTGAGCTACGGCACTTCCAAATCAAACTGAATTATTTATTATATTAGGTAAGCAATGCTTTTTAATAAAAATATACTTGGTTGTTTGTTGGGAAAATCACATTGAAAATTAGGGAAAGGTTTTTCTTTTACTAGAATAAGGGAAAATCTTGTCTAGGAAATTGTGGCCATTGAATTTCAAAGAGAACTACTGCATCAGATAACATGGATTTGATAATCAGAACTTTAGTTAGAATTTGAGTTACGTTATTATTTTGGAGAAAAGACTACCAATAATAAATATTATAAATTCAACTTCTGTTGTATAAAATTTGCAGTTTGAACACATTCACCTAAGGAATGTTTACAAATTCAAAGTAGATTGTGTTTAACATAAAAAGTACAGTCTCTTTTGCCATCACTTCAATAACTTCACTGCTTTTAAAAAGACAATTATGTGCACTTTCATAGATATACTGAAAGATTCATTTTATGAAGATTCAACTCAGATAAATTTTTAAGTCTTCTAATTAGCATTACTTTAAGATTGAAAATGTTTAATTTGAACACTACAGTTAGAAATATAGCAAACATTGTTAGATTCCTAAAAAA
The DNA here is from genome assembly GCA_004027165.1 of Ctenomys sociabilis. Classification (NCBI taxonomy): domain Eukaryota; kingdom Metazoa; phylum Chordata; class Mammalia; order Rodentia; family Ctenomyidae; genus Ctenomys; species Ctenomys sociabilis. The sequence goes on from PVKA01016520.1 coordinate 4,218, forward strand.
ATAATGTAAGATGTGACAGTTTGGCTCAACAGTGATTGCAATAAGTAAATAAGAGTTTTAACTCAACCAACATTATGTTTGCCAAGCTGGGAAGAACAGTGATAAAATGACTCACCAAAGTTGCTCAGTTTCATCAACAATCTTATTGCAGCACAAGTTAATTCAATCTCAAGTTAATTCAATCTCAAGTTGTCGGACTCTAATTAAAGAACAAGCGTATGTGGAGTAGGACATGTTTGCCTCCTATGAATTATGATTGTTCTCTGCATGTGTTCGGGGTGGGCTCAGGACCTGAGATGGTATTTTGCTCTTTCTCTTTGTCATTTTGAATATCACTGTCCTCTGATCTTTTGTGTGGAGTTTGGTAGAGTTATAACCTTAGCACCTACTAAAATTTGGGTGCAGATCTAGTAAGTTTGAGTTCATCCTGTTGTGCCTGGCTTGGGTCTGGCTACTGTGTTCAACTCCTTCCTGTTACAGTCCTTGGAGGTGAACCTGTCGTGCCCCTCCGGTAAGAAGTTCTGCTGCTAGATTAGCTGTATTGTTTTGGCCTCTAGTCCTTCTGAAGGGATTTCAGCTGCACAGTTTCCTCCCAGGCCTGTATGCCAGGCCTGGGCTGGGTCAGAAGAGGTCCAGGAGTGATGGAGAGTGCAGAAGCTCTCCTATACAATCACCAAGCCTGGGCTTGGGTGACTCTGGAAGGGTGCTGAGAGGGCAGTGGAAGTTCTTACTCACAAGGCAGGCTTGGACTCTGCAGGGGTGGAGAGGTACTGAGAGCTTGGCAGAAGGTCTCATTCATACAGTGGGCCTGAGCTTGGTCCGGAGAGTCCAGAGGGATGAGAGTAGTGCAGAAGTTCTCCCACATGCTCAAAGGGCCTGAACTTGGGCGGGCCTCCAATTTTCTGATCAAGGAGATTATGGGGCCACTGAGGAATATGATTGATGATGTACAATGTGCCTAAAGAAAGCCACATGGAGAGGAAACATTCTCTCAGGTTTTCACAGACAGCAAATTGGTCAAGCAATGGCTGTGACTCATCCACATGGCTGACACTGACAAGGGGTCTTCAAGGTGCAGTACAGGGTTTCAGGATAAATCCTGAGAGGATTATCAGGTATAAAAGTTACATTTCTTGTTATATAGGTCTTGTTTTATCTTGGTCTGAACCATGCAGCAGAAAAGTATAAAAACGAGGTATAAAAAGTAAAGCCATATTAATAGGCTGAGCTGTAAAAGGCTCAAGTCAATAACTTCTGATGTTGCCAGTCCTACGGATAACTCCCTACTATTATGGACTGCTGGACTATATTGGAATATTTTGCTGAATTCATGTACTTACAATATTTAAATGACAATGGAATACATATCTCTGACAAAACTAAACAAAAAGGGCATACAAATGAAAGATCATTTTATATCTGCATATTCAAAATAGGATAGATATATGGCTACTTTCTCTTAATTCAATGAATATAAAGATCTGTTCTAATAGTGTTGGTGGATAAGATATCATTTTTGCATCTTGCACAATGAATAACCACTAAGACAACAATATGCAATGTATTTATTATTGAAACTGTCCTACTAATCGGTTTTGAAACTGTCTCATTGTTATCTGTTTCTCAATAAAATTATTAAAAAACTCTTTCTAAAAAAATTAAGATTGTGTATAGATAATGTTATATCCCCAAAGAAGGTAGAACGAGTTTGTACCAATGTTACCTTCTTCTTTTCACTATAATATGCAGCATGATTTTGTGTCTATTAAAAAAAACTTCCACGTGAAAGTAGAATTAACAATGGAAGCCTTAATTTTTAAAGCACTGCAAGGGATTGGCGGTGCAGTCCAGCAGACTAAGCCCTTGCTTTGGTAGATTCAGGGGCCAGGGTTTGATCCCTCCACCGCGTGCCATACCAGCCCTGCCCCCACGTGGGCTGAACGTTCGATGGAGTCCTGGCATGGTGGCGCATCTTGTAATTCCAGTATTAGGGAGGCAGAAAACAGTAGGATCTCTACGAGCCCAGTCTGCTTAGTGAGACCGCTGGAGTGGGTGCATGGGGAACCTTAAAATCACTGCAAAGTTTAATGATGTAATCAGATACTTTAAGTGATGTTGACAACTAGCTTTCAGAACAATCAAGTACCTGATTGCATCATTATAAATAACTGTTTTCCATGAATCTGCTATACTTTGCATTGTTTTAAAAATAAAGGCTTCCAATGAATTCAGAGTGGGTGGGTGAGATAACTCAGCAATAATAAGCATCACACAGAAAGCCCAAAGTCCTGAGTTTCTTCCCTGGTACCAAAAAATTAAAATTAAAAATAAATTCAGAGTAAAATTTTGAGTTTCAGTGTTTAGTGTCTCAAAAGAAAGAGCCACATAACTTAATTGTCACACTTTTAAATGAGTTAATTGCTTTAAAAATAATTATTCTTTCTTCAAGAAAAATCCCTGAATTTTAACTACTCTGACATAGGTATAATGTTCCTACAGCAATGAGTCATGAACAAAACAGCCAAAGTGGTCAAACACCTAAACCCAGTGAGGATGACATGATTTTGTTCAGCCCTGCCTGTTAGAAAAAGCACAACAATAACATCACCATCATCATCATCATCATCATCATCATCATCATCATCATCATCACCATCCCTCAAGAATGTTTCCTGTGGATACTCTCCTGGTCGCTGAGGAAGGAAGGTGTTCAGACACAGGACCAAACTGTGCATTAACTCCACCAGCATCTGAGCTTTGTCCTCTACCTGCATGCAGTTGCCCAAAATGATTACTGTATGTGAATTATGGAGACTAATTTGGATTTCCATCTCAAAAGGGAAATATATTCAGGTTGAGTGAATTCCTTTTTTTTTTTTGTCTTTTTGAGACAGGGTCTCACTATGCAATTCAAGCTGGCCTTTTGTAGCTCAGGCTGGTCTCGAACTCACAACAATCCTCCTGCCTCAGCCTCCCCAGTGCTGGGATTACAGGCATGCGCCACCACGCCCGGCTACTGAGTGAATTCCTTAAGCCCTTTCCTCTAGTTGCTCACCCCTTCAGCCTCATTTGGACGTATGCATCTAATGATTTTGAAGGCAAAAAGAGATGAAGAAGGAAGCCTCCTCAAAGGCAAAACAAACATTTGATCCATAGGGCTTGGGATGGAAGATTTAGCAACTCTTTTAAAGTGCTCAGAGCTAAAAACCTATTTATTAAAAATTATAAGGCAGAATATAATTTATTCATCCCTTTGCATAATATAAAATATGTTTTGGATTTGCATAAGTTACTTGAGAGTAACATGCTGGGGTCACTGCTTCTCACATAACTACCAAATAGTTCTTCACCTTAATTTCTGTTGAAGAATATAGAAATATTTATGTGGTCGAAGCATGTGATCAATAAAAGTTCTCAGCACTTTTTTTTTATGAGGGAAAAAGCACATTCTTTTCTTTCTACATGTGCTGTCTATGTTTCCCTAAAAGATGTGACTTCTTGTGTCCTTCTTATGCAGTGTGATTTTTATTTTGTTGTTGTAAAACTTGGAGATTCATTTCTAAAACTAGCATGGACCTAAAAATTACCAAGCTCACAATGAATTTTTATATCTTTCTTTCATAATTAAAGTAGTTTATGTTGCTATAATTTATTAAATAATAAATTCCTTTTTGAAGAAGTGTATTTGCATGTATGTATGTGTGAGATGTGTGTGCAACTGATGGAAAAGATATTTTCAGTTTTCTATTCTTAAATGAATATTTTTAGCTTTTTTTTGACTGCATAGAAATTACCTTGACTAAATTTTAATAGAACTGTCTTTATAAACAGTTTAGTGATCTATTTTTAACTGATCTATGGGCATCTTGTTATGTAATCTAAGAAGGAAAAAATTGACTTTTAAAACAAAAGAAATAAAATAGGAAAATTAAAGAACTATACAAATACAGTTCAAATGTAAAATCATTTACTCAATAATGTTAAAATGATATTAATAGCTAAATTCTTAATCTCCTGAAGGCTAAATTTCCAATGTTAATTCAACTTTTATGTGGAAGTTTTTTAAAAAAATCAAAGTCATGCTGCATATTATAGTGAAAACAGAAAGTAACATGTTATACAATAACCTTTTGCTTCATTTTCCAAAAGATAAAAACAAGTTTACTGAAGTGTAATTTAGTTAAAAACTCTCTATTTATGGGTATGCTGTTTAAAACTTTTGAAAAATACATGAACTCATGAAAACACCACCATGCTCGCTCTACAGCAACCTACAGCCATGACTGACTTTATTTTCAGACTTACAGTTTACATCTCTATACTTAGACTGTGTAAGACAGGGTGGGAGTCTTGGGATGAGTGGAAAAAGAATGGCGGACAGAATCTAGATAGGAACGGGAAGTAAAATCCCAGGCCATTAGAGTCTCAGAAACACACTAACACCACCAGCCTGATGGTATGCATTTTTAGCTTTAGTCTTTGTAGCAAGGATTTTGTAGAATCTCTCTATGGTTGTATATGGTTATATTCAATCTTACAGACTGTGATTTGAGAAAATTATGATGTGATCATCGATCACATTTTTCATGAGTTTTTTCCCAAAACTTATAGTTTATTATGTTATTTGCTCACTTTTGAGATTTAGAAAGTCTCTTTAATTATACTTTGTATAAAAAACCAAATACGTGTTGCATATATAGCTATTGTGATTCTGATATTCAAATTTCACTCAAAAATCAGAACTTACAATTTTGAGAAATTTAAATTTTTATGGCTATTGATTTAAATGTCTCCAAAAAGAATTTCCTAAAATATCCCATAAATATTTTCACAGGTCACCATCAGGTCTTTTTTTTTTTTTTTTTTTTTTTTAGTTTAAGCTTATGCATTTATATAGACAACTTATTCTGAGTTAATCTCTGTGTATGGCATGATGAAAGATCTAGGTTCTGTGTATTTGAATGTGTGTTAACATGCTTATAGATGTCTATACTTCAGTATGCTTTACACTGATTTGACGAAAAGCTTAATAACTATATTGATCTTTTTTAATTTTAATTTTTTATAGTTTCTTTTATCTTGAATAAAATCAAGAACAAGAAAAACAAAAGCAAAGACAAAAACAGGATAACAAGCAACAATACATACATTACAGATTTTCAAAACAAGTATAGTTGATTAACAGTTATTAATATATTATCTATTTTTATCATCAAATCTGTTGCTCAGATTAACAGATACAGTTATGCAAGATAGGGCATATGATTGAACATATGGCTGGGGCACTCCTTCTGGGTCTGGATCTACCAATTTCGAACTCGTCCAGCTGGGCCTGGCTTGGGTCTGGCTGCTGTGTTCGGCTTCTTCCTGCTGCAGCCTGTGGCAGTGAATCCATCTGCCCCACTGCCAAGATGTTCTGCTCCTGGGTTAGCTGGCTGGTTCCTGCCCCTAACATCTCTGCAAGGAGTTCCCCTGCAGGGATCCGTACCAGGCCTGTTGATGGAGGTGGTTCTGGCCGGTGGGCATTCTGACATGCGTGGAGGCCCTGAGCTCAGGCTGTAGGGAGTTCTGGTGAATGGGAGGTACATTGATCTTTTCTAAAGAACCAATATAAAGGCCAGGTAGATAGCTCAGTGGTATAAGCACCTGTTCGGCAAGTACAAATATAGAGTTCAATCCTTGGTATAGCAAAAATAAAGAAAGAAACAAGCAACCAATATAATTTAATCTTTTTTTCTTTTTGTATCATTGATTTCTGCCCTTAAACTTATTTTTTTCTTTTCTTGTTGTGTTTAATAGTTCCTACTCTATTCATAATTTTTAGATGGAACCCTTAGTAGATAATATATTTATCATTTTATTTTCTAATTTAAGCATTTGATTTTGTAAATTTGCTTTTACAGTGCTTTACTAGCCTGTTATAGCTCTAACTCCTTGCATTTCTATTGTTATACACATTTCTAATTTCTTAACAATTTTTGATGGATGACTATTTCTTTAACTCACAAATATAGCCAGTTATTGCAGATCATTGTATGTTCTATAAAGACACCATGAACACTAAATTGGTGAAGGCATGATTATTAATTTTTAGAGAAATATGTTAAATGAATATGTTTGTCTATGTGAATCACATTGTTTCACATGAATTTTTACATTAAAATATTTCAATTCTCCTCCAACTTGTTCAAAACCACATCCCTGTATCTCTGAAGGAGCTAAAATAAGAAGTTATTTGGTTTTAAAATATCTGGAGATTTTTCAGTTACCTTTTCATTATTGTATTTCATATATGGTCACATATGATTTTAATTCTCTAGTGATCATTAATGCATTAACTATAAGGTGTAAAGATCTTGGCCTGGCCAAATAGCTCAGTGGGTTAAAGTACCTGCAAACTGGCACAGGAGCTGGGGGTTGGATCCTTGGGCCTGCCATGCCAGCCCACCCCCAGGGTGCACTGAGACTGTGATTGAGACTGGGTGTGCTGGAGTGTACCTGTAATCCCATATCTTGGGAGGCTGTAAACAGGAGAATCACCATGAGTCTGATCTAGTAGTGAGACACTAGATCAGAAGTGAACACCCTGTAGACTCTTCCCTAAAATACAGAAAAAAAGATCTTTAAACTTATTTGTACTTTTTTCCCCCTGTGGTGCTGCTGGGCCTGCAGGTGTATGTAGACTGCAGACACAGGTATATATCTATATAACACAGGATAGGCTTTGTTAAGGTTGTCAAGAATAAGGCCTACTTTAAGAGATACCAAGTAAAGTTTAGAAGACAATGAGGGCAAAACTGATTTTTATGTTAAGAAACATTTGATAATACAGGACAAAAATAAGGCCAACACACTTAAATACAGGATGATAGTGCAAGTAACTAACAGAGATACCATTTGTCAGATTGCTTATGCCTGTTTTGAAGGGGATACGATAGTCTGTGCAGCATATGCACATGAACTACCAAACTATGACGTGAAAGTTGGCCTAACAAGCTATGCTGCAGCATACTGTACTGGCCTTCTCCTGGCCCACAGGCTTCTCAGTAGGTTTGGCATGGGTAAGATCTATGAAGGCCAGGTGGAGATGACTGGAGATAAATACAGTGTGGAAAGCATTGATGGCAAACCTGGTTTTAAATGCAGGCCTTACCTACAACTGGCAATAAAGTTTTTGGAGCCCTAAAGGGTGCTGTGGATGGAGGCTTGTCTATCCCTCACAGTACCAAACAATTTCCTGGTTATGATTCTTAAAGCAAGCTGTTCAATGCAGAAGTACATCAGGAGCACATCACAGGTCTGAATGCCACAGACTGTATGCATTACCTAATGGAAGAAGATAAAGATGCTTACAAGAAACAGTTCTCTCAGTACATAAAGAACAGTATAACTCCAGACATGATGGAGGAAATGCGTAAAAATTCTCATGCTGCTATACAAGAGAATCTAGTCTATGAAAAGAAGCTGAAGAGAAAAGTTAAAAAGAAGAGGTAGAACTGTCCCAAAATGTCCCTGGCTCAGAAGAAAGATAGGATAGCTATCTTCCTGAGAAGAAGGACAGCTTCCTGAGAGCTCAGGAGCAGGCTACTGAGAGTTAGACCAAATTTCTATGAAGATTTTTCAAATGACGACCAATAAACTTATTCATCAAGCAACAAAAAAGATAAGAAAATAAAGAAATAAACTTACTTGTACTGATTTGAAGTCCCACATTATAACTTACATGGGTAAATGTTCTTGGTGTACCAGAAAATGATGCATATTTGATGCTGATGGGTTGCATTTACAAACAACAGTTAGGCCAGATTGACTAATGTTGTTTTCTACATCGCTCACTTTCTTTTGTGTGTGTGCTCGCCCCCACCCCACCTCATCACTCACATTTTTAATGCCTTTCTATTTAGTTATTGTTACAGAGAAACTGAGATCAGTATGTTAAGTAGAGTCGGACTATTACAGTTGGCCTGTGGATGTTCTCCAAAGCTGCAAGTGACCATAGGTGCAGTTTTTTGGAGGCAGCCTGATCAGGGTGCATGATACTGGGATGAAGCTGCCCCACTCTAGGCGTGGGTTGTACCACCCAAAGGCAGGTTGTGTGGACAGAATATAAAGCAAACATATGGCTGCCACTGCTGCTGCTTCCTGATCATGTGTCTTCTGCCTGCCTGGCCTGGCCTGTCGCTCCTCTGTGAGGCCCCTCTGCCATGCGACCCTGTCTTGGAGCCAGCTCACTATGGACCCAACCCTGTAGAATGGTGATCTGAAGTAAAGCTTTCTTCCTTTAACTTTTTTTTTTGTCTCTTTGAGACAGGGTCTCACTATGTATTTCAAGCTGGCCTTGAACTCACTTTGTAGCCCAGGCTTGTCCTGAAGTCACAATGATCCTCCTGCTCAGCCTCCTGAGTGCTAGGATTACAGATGTGTCGCACAATGCCCAGGGCCTCCCTTACCTTTGGTTATGAGCATTTTGCCTCAAGAATAGGTACAAAGATAGATAGACAATCTCAAAATTCATGTGGATTCTATTATATGAGAAATCCAAAATATAAATAAGATACGAAATAAAAAATAGACAATAAAAATATCAAGGTAGATCTTTTTTTTGATATGACATTAGAAATGGTACACATTTTATTTTATTTATTTATTTTTCTATTGAAGAACCAATAGCAATGAGACAGTTTCAAATGAAATTAACAGGACAGGTTCCATAATTAATACATTGCATATTGTTTTTATAGTGGTTTGTTGTCATACAAGGTGCATACATGATATTCTACTTACAAGCACTGTTAGAGCGGATGTCTCTAATCAATGAATTAAGAGAATGCAGCTGTATACTTTTCTTATTTTTTAAAGCTGAATGATAGTACAGTTTCAATAATTAATACTTTCTACTTTGTTATCTTCCTATTGGTTGTCCATAGTACTAGAAGCTGACATAGTATCCTGTCCAACCACTATTAGTGCAAATCTTGCTTCTCATAGAATTATGCAGAAGTACTGCATATTTATCCTAGCTGTACTGTTTATACAAACACAGTAGATCTTTAGCATATGCAAAGAGAACTAAGACATGAAATGAGGTGAGGAGGGAAGACAGAGAGATCAGACCTTTTAAAAAGTTTATGATTGGGCATCATGAAGTTATGTACACATGCAACAAGTCTCTCATATATGAAGGTGCCCAACAGAAACAGGGAGGGAAGATGGGAAGGGAAGGGGTAGAAAATGAATTAAGTGATGTCATGGACATTTGCCAACTTCCCAAGATGAATGAAATGGAATCATTATGTTCTACAGACATGTACCAATAAAACAAAATTATTATAAAATTTAGTTGAATCTCTGACTATAATTGTGTAATGTTTCTTCTCATTGATAGGTATTCATTTTTGAAGTAGTTTATGTGTATATTCATTTAGTATTATAATATCCTTTTCATGATTGTGACTTTTACAATTACAGAATTGTCATCTTTATCCCTGATAATATTGTTTCACTTAAAACCCCATTGGGATGACATTAATGGAGGCAATTTGGCTTTCCTTTAGTTAGTGTTGTCATGGCCTCTCTCTAGTTGAATGTATATTCTAGTCCATTTTTACAGATTTAAAAATTGGTTCCATGTAGGCAGCTTGGATTTGGTCTTGATGTTTTTTTTCCAAATCTAAAAATATGTTTATTGCTATGCTTAGATCATTAATTTACTATAGCCCTCAAAATGTTTAAATGCAAGCCTAACATCTCCCCAGTGGTACTATATTTATCTTGTTTCCTCTTTCATCATTTTCAGCCATTTTTGATTTTTTACATATTTTGAGTTAGGTGCTTGATTTTCATGACCCTTTTATTTCATCACTTGTTGTTGACCCGTTTGGAGTAGCTCCTCTTTTGATCACAGTGTGTACTCGTGGCATCAACACCATCAACTCTCCTTGTTCCCAGGATTTCAAAACAAAATGAAACGCTGCATCACTGTGTTCTTCCGGTTCTAGTTGGAAGACCATGAGATTTGTTAGCCTTCATAATTATATCAATTACTTGTGACAAATCTTTGCTGTTTCCCTGGAAAGTGATAACTAATTCAATGTCTGCAGTGGAAGGAGCTAGATTTGATAAATATTTTATCAAGAGTAAAAGCACACCATGAGGAAAAATAGGTAGCATTCTAGGAAAAGGCTGTTAGGAAATACTCATTACTGAATTTTTTTTTTTTTTTTTTTTTGGTCTTGAAATGGGTTAAGGAGGCTGGGGTTTTGTTATGGAATAAATACAGGAAATGAGGAAAATCTAGGCTCTATTTTGTTAAAATATCTACATTCACTGGGTAGGAAATTCAATAAAGGTCAAAGAAGTGAATCTGTAAACCTCTCTAGTGGGTAATTTTTATTTTCCACAGAACAGATGTTGAATCACTGTTGTTTGGACAGTGCTCATGTTTTTGTCTGTGTTCAGTCATGATTATCGAACTGATTTTTGTATTTATCCAGAATAGTCATGAGCATTCTTGTTTGATGTTTAAATTCTGCAATTTTTTTTTATTAAATGTTCAGCAAGATAACATAAAACTTGACTTGTCATTCTGTTAGCTTTCCGAGCTTATGTTTTTATTTCTCAGTTTTCTGGGTTTAGCTTGTTACTATTCACCTATAGTATGAAAAATTATTATGCTAGGTTACCATTTTCCATCAGTACTTTCTTTTTTTTTTTTTTTCTTTTCTCTTTTGCAGAACTGGGGATTGAACTCAGACCCTTGCACTTGCCAGGGAAGTGCTTATCCCACTAAGGCATCTCCTTGGGCCCCCATCAGTCCTTTCTATTGTTATTGTCAAGTTATTACAATTATTACTTTAAATATTATATTTTCACTTAAAAAGCTTTTAAAATGTTTCATGCCTAGTAATAGATTTGTACCTTGCATGACAGTCCTCACTTTAGCGACAGACACAGATTTCTATCCACTCTCATTTTCCTATGGTCCAAATATTTTCTTTTCCTTTTTTTCTTTTTCTTTTTTTTTTGCAGAACCAGGGATTGAACTCAGGCTCTTGTGCTTGCCAGGGAAGTGCTCATTCCACTGAGCTATCTCCCCAGCCCTCCAGATATTTTCTTTCACAAGGCTTACAGTACATATTTACTTCAACAACATTTTAAAGATTTTAATGTCTAAGAATATTGATTGTTATTTTATTCCTAGTACAGTTTGTTTGGGCTAAATGGTGTTGCAACTTTTTGTTGTCTAGCCCATCAGGTACTCATATTGGGCTAAATACTACTGTGTGTGTTTAAGGGTGTGTCCAGAGGTTGACATTCGAATTAGTACAGGAAGTACAGCAGATTTTTTCTGAGATGAAACTGGGCCTCATCTGATCTAACTCACTGTTCAAACTTTAATCCAGGTTCACAAATCCTATCTGCTTCAGGATCTATTTTACTACTGAAAACATCCAGTACAGTACTTGTTTTATGTCAATAGTTATTTAGATTTTTAGCTCTAGACATTTCACTTTGTCCTTCTATATAGCTTTTAATTGTCTGATATTTCTGCATTTTTCTTTACATTTTTGTGGTATAGAGTAGAAAAGAATAACTGTTAAATACCCTTGTCTACCAACCCTCTCGCTGATGTTTTATTCTGATTGGTTTTATAGCATTAATTTATCTAGTCAACACTAGCCAGGTTTTCTTTTTATCACTGTAAAGTTTTCACTGGATGCCAGGTATGTTGAATTTTATCTTAATGACTATTGCATATTTGTGCATTCCTCTAAATATCCTTATCTTTTTACTTTTTTAAACCATTTTTCGAAGTCAGTTTAACATTTTGAGGTTTACTTAAAAGATAGCTCAGACAGAAACAGAACAACCTTTATTGTAGGACTAGTTTTGTTGTACTGTTAAACATCTAGATATAAAAGCCTGCTTCTAAAAATTAAGATTATTTTCACAATGTGATAAGAAAGCTGTCATCCTAGGCCTCAGCACAGCTCTCAGATCAGCCCAGCTGTGAGCAAAGGCTGGGCCCATAAGCACCTGCCATGAGATGGGGACAGGAGCCAGCCCTTCTACCCAGCTCCCCCACCTCAAGAACCCAGGCCTTGTCCACTGAGTTATCACGTTCTGTATCCCACTGGCATCTCCAGAAAACCACTGCGAGGTCTGAGAGCATTACAGAGACAGGAGGGTGGCGATGTTCCCTACCTTGCATGCCTTCCCCAAGGGAAGGACTTTCTCTTCTTGGAGTTCTCCCCTTTCAGCCCCTCTCCCTGATGTAGAAGGAACTGGTAAAATGGGGGAGAATTATTCTTTGCTAGGTCTGAGCTGTGGGCTTCCTACCTTTCTGATGTTTCTCTTCCTGGCTGGTGGTGGTAAAGATGCTTTACCCTGCAGCCAGGGCAGAACCAGAATGAAAATCCCAGTACACAAAGTAGTCTTAAGGACTATGATATGCACACACACACACACATATTCTTTCATAAACTAATCTAGTATTTTTCAGAAAACAAACCAATATTTTCTTTTTCTTTTTTTTGGCAGAACTGTAGATTGAACTCAGGCCCTTACTTTTGCCTTATTTTACTGAGCTATCTCCCCAGCCCCCAATCCAGTAGTTTCAATTTCATCATATTTACATTAATATCAGAAAAAGGCCAAATAAAACCACAGTGAGTTAACCTGTCAAAAAAAAAAAAAAAAAAAAAAAAGAAAGCATAAGTGATTCCTGACACTTCAGTAGCTTTTCTGCTTGGTCATTGGACCCTACCCATGCTCCAGGCCTTGAGCAGTTTCTTCACTTGCACTGTTATTTTCATCCAGCTGTAGATTCACAGCAGAAGACAGGACTTTCCCGAGAGCTGTCTTATATCAGTCTTCTTCAGAGTACCTTTCTTGAACTTTCTATCTGCCTTGCCTTCCCTGGCGTAGCAGCTCTGTCTCCTCCACTTAGGGAAACTCTGGCTTTGCTTAGGTTTTGGCCTTTTTCTCTGTGGAATGGGGACACTCTAGGTATTAGGCGGGAGGTATTATTAGGCTTCACTCATTACTTTTCTCTTAGAGATATCTTTCATAGGATAACTTATACTAATGTCTGAAAATGTTTGTCATATATATATTTATATAGTTATAGTTATATAGTTATTTCAAAGAGAAAAGTTTAAATATATTTTACTGAGCTGACAAATACATCAAGTTTTCTCTTCATTTTATCCCTTTCTCCTCTTAAAGTACAAAATTAATTCAAATGCTCTGTTATGTCTCATAGTCTGACAAACCTTTCAGAGATGTGTCCTATCTCTGACTTGTCTTCATTTTTATTAGTTCATGTTTACTGCTCTATGTATCCTGATGTATTTACTAAATTCATTTGTTCATATACATTCATCCTTTCTGCAAGTTGTTGTTATTATGTAATCCCTGGCTGACAGTTCCCACATTTGCATTATTATAAGTTTTGCTTCAGTTAGCTGTTTATTTTTGGGTTGCTGATGCTGCTCCTTATTGGTTTGTCCTTTACTTTCATATTGATTATAGTCTCGTACATTCATTAGGCAAAAGAACTATAGAAAATGAATTAAACTCAAGAAAAGCATATGTATTTTTCCCCTGGAAAATATTGACAGAGGTGTATCCATCTATTCTGTGAATAAACTGGTACAGCCTCTTTTTATTAATATTTAAAGATATATCCACTTAAATTTCTTAGGTGAGAAAATCCTGCTCTCTTGATCCTTTAGTCATGTCAAAGATGCCAGAGACTTTCATGTTTTAGGGCTTCTGTTCTATCCTCAGCTTTCAACTACCCTTCCAACCTTTAGCCAGGAAAAAGCCTCTATGCTTCAGCTCCTTTCCATCAAAACACTGTTCTAGTTTATTACTAGGTAAAGAGTTTCCCAGTGGCGATAAAAAGGTTTCTGCCTTCACTGGTCCCAATTCAACATAAGATAACCATCATGCATTTGAGCCTTGAAAGTGTAGTTTTCTCGGTATTGCTGCCCATGGAAAACACGTATCTATGATTTTTTTCCCATAACTGGTAACTTAAGGCCTTTTATTCCAGTATTACAGAGGAACACAGAGAAAGACAGCTAAGTCTCTGATAACATCTCTGATTTAACTGAATATTTTTTAAAAAGGATCTAGATATAGATTATAGGGACAATTGGGCAGATGGAAGGGTAAGCTAAATATTCATTGTATTTTATAAATGTATTAATTAGGTACGCATAACAATCTTCTTTTGGTTACTAAGTGCACATTGAAATCAGTGCAGGTAAATATGATCTGTGGGACTCACACTCTAACTGTTCTACCAAAGGACATATTCATTTCTGCCTATGAGTACACATATGCAACCATTCACTTATATGTATTTGCTTACATACACAGAGAGACTATATATGTGACAAAGAGATCAAGGTCAATGTAAAAGAGGAACACAGTTCAATGTTGGCTCATTTCACTAATTAAAAAGTTGAAAGTATAAAAACTTCTTAAAAATGTATTTAGCAACGCTATAGAAAATAATAATTATTTCATAAGCTGCAAGGTGTTCTATTATAGCCTCATATAATTGTTATTTCTTGCACACTATTGCAACAAACTCTTGAAATGTAAATTTGTAAGAACAATAAAGAACAAATTGTAGACAGAATTTACATTAATTGTATTTTGTGATATGTATAGTCACTATTACTGATTACAACAGATGCAGAAGTGTTTTTGCAAAGCTAGTAGATATAAATGATAAAATTATGTTTATTACTTTATAGCACATAATTTAATTTAGATTATGTGAAGTAGACACTATGACTATATTATGTAAAAATACAGAAATGATATTTAAATTAGTAAAAGGATTAGATGGGAAATGAAACTACTCTAACCCTTGAACAGGATGGTAGGAATGGTATTTATTTAAAAAATAAGGAAACTATTACTTCCATAGCTAATAATCACCTGCTTTGTACAAGATGTGCACATTGTAATCAAAAGCTTGATAAGTCTTCCTGCTTTTCTTTTACCCAGATGACCAGCTTCTTTTCATTTCAATAATTCAGTTAATTATTGAATCTATTTGTAATGTTGGGTTAAAAATTTAATACCAATTATTTTGTTTTTCATTTTTTCTTAACAGGCAAATTATATGCTTTAAATTATTCAGCTTTGCTTCTTTCTTAGTAACTAAATATATTTTGTTTTGTTATTGATGGAAAAGATAAAGCTATTTGATTCATTATTAAGTTAATATTGTATTCTTTTAGGAGAAAAACAACTTTCACACTTAGAGAGTCCACTGTCAACTCTGTGGTTTACTTGTTTTTTGATAGAACAGGGGAATTGGACTCAGGCCCTTGTGCTTGCCAGGGAAGCGCTTATTCCACTGAGCCATCTCTCCAGCCCCCTATGGCTTACTTTAATCTGCCATTTTCTCTTATCCTAAGAAGTCTGCAGAATTACAGAAAAAGCATGTTTTATATATATATATATATATATATATATATATATATATATCTGAAATTATATATTTTAGTGTTCTTTGAACATTTGATTTTATTAAAATTTCATAAGGTTATGATATCAAACTATTTTAAGGACACTTCTACTACTGCATTCAAATAGGGAATAATGATAATATTTGAGAAGGTTTCTCTATCTTTGCTCTTTGAATATCAGTCTAACAACTGCAATACTTGCCAGGCATGGTAGTATATGCATGCAATCCCAGCACACAGGAAGCAGAAATATCACTGAGAGTTTGAGACCAGCTGGGGTTACACAGTGAGGCCAGGTCAACCTGAGATGTTGAGATTCTGTCTTAAAAAAAAAAAAAAGTAAAGAAAAAGGAAAAAGAAAAAAGAATTTTTAGTTCTTTCACTTGGAAATTTGATGTCTGTTATTAAATATCTCATTTTCTGTATAATATCCTAGGCACATAATTTCTGATATTCAGATAATTTTCTCAAGAAATAAAAAAATGTATTCCATGCTTCATTTAAACTGCCTTGAAAGTGACTTTAAAGCAATATTAAATGATGTATCTGTAAGAAAACCCCTTCTCCAAAGTTTTTCATTTTCAGTAATAAAATCATCACACAAATGCTGTTACGTTGTTTCCTTTCATCTCTCTAAATTAAATTTTGATGAAAAATTTGAAATAAAATTATAGATTATATTTACTTGATTTGATCATATAAATACATTTTATCTTGTTCAAATGAGAATTCACCTTAATGTGTACTACAGAAGTAGCATATTTTGTTCTTATGAGTAAAGAAATTTAAATATGAATGATTATATATAGTAAGCTGATAAGCTATGTTAAAATTGATCCATGTGGGGTCAGCGAGATAGCTCAGTGGTCTAAATCAGCTGCTCAGGAAAGTGCAGGGACCAAGTTTGATCCCTGCCATGACATGCAGTGCTAGCTCTGCCTCCAGGGCAGGCTGAGCCAGCCACAAAATCTAAAAATAAAATAAATTGAGCCATAAATCTTTTTAAAAATATTACTTCAACTATTGACATTTATTCCATCATTAATGTTTCATTATCTCTTTACAATGAGCACAATTTTTTACTGAATTTATTGAGAAACAAATAGCACTGAGACAGTTTCAAAACTGCTTAGGAGGACAGTTTCAATAATTATACATTGCATATTGTTGTCTTCGTAGTGGTTACTCATAGTACAAGTTGCAGCCATGACATCCTGTCCAAAAACACTATCAGTACAAATCTTTCTTCTCAGTGAATTAAGAGAAAGTAGCTGTATATCTATCCTAACTATTTTGTATATACAGATACAAGATGGTCCTTCATTTGTATCCCATTTTTTGTTTATTTTTACCATAGCTGGGTATTCCATGGTCATTTAAATGTTGTAGGTGTGTGCATTCTTTGAAACATTAAGATTGCCTGCAAAGATGTGATTTTTATTCTACATTTCACTATTATTCTAATTTTCAAATGGTATATTCTTCATAAATCTAACATAGCATTTAAATTTGTATTTTTATTTAATAATGATATGGAGAATTTTTTTAAAAAGGAAAGTATGATCAACAAGATATAAAATAAGAACTTTACTACATATTAACATTAGTGATCATGACATAGAACAACTTTTTATTTTGATGTTTTTTTCTTGTGTATTATTACATGTTTCTTTATTTTTATTGTAAACACGTCAATTTATCAAAACCTTTGATTTTCATTTTTAATTTTAACATCTTAATAACTGAATGATATGAATAAATTATTGTTAGATTGAGAAAGAGTAAAATAAAAAAATTTAAATTAAGTAAGCAGCAGTTTTTAAACTAAAGAAAAAGAAAAATCTGGGCAGACAGTATTTTGAATACATATGTCTGGAAAGGAACCCTGGGCAATACTGAGAGCAAATTACATAACTGGATCACTGTGAAAGCTTGTTTTCTTACATTAATGGGAAATATATCTTATGTGTGCCACTCCTTATTTCCAGCCGTATTTTAGGTTCTGAAGAGCCATTGAGTCTTCAAATTAAACCAAAGTAATTTTCAGTTTAGTCTGACAGATCCCTTCCAGCAAAGAGGAGGTGATTTATGGCACATCAGTATACTATGAAGGTCAATAAGAGAGCCCAATGTTATCAAAAAGAAAATATTCCAGATGCTTACTTAACATCACCAGGGAATTGTTAAACCTAAAGGAATGAAGACATTCAGATTTTGACAAGCAAAAGCTACAGATTCACATTACTGTCCTTGAATATTAGCTACTTTGATGCCCAATGTGTAAATGTAAAACAGATCTGTATGTTGTCTGTCATGAAGCAGGAGATCAAGTGAAATCAAAGAACCCAGGAGACCTGTAATGAGTATTGTAATATAAAAGAAACAAGGTGGGAAATTGATGTTCATGATTACTGCAAAGGAAGGTGTGCAGCATTTGGTCAGACAGAGCCAATTTCCTCTTTCACGTTTGTGGGTTGAGAGGTTGTGAAAGACACAGGGCTACACTACTGCCCCTAAAAATCCAATAAAAATCATAAAGAATCTTGTGGCACTTTGAATTTGAGGAAATGAGAAGGTTGAGAGTACAACTTTCAGTTGAAAGTCATTAAGGGCTGTTTCAGAGGAACTGGGTAACTGGAAAGAAAGCTCCTGCTGCGTTACCACCCCACGCACTCAGCTGGGAGAAAGACTAGATCCAAGTTTCCAGTTCCTCCATCTGCCTAGCAGAGGAAAATGTGAGGCCTCCCTGAAGAAAAACAACAGTAGCATTCTCTAAAGGCACTCATTCAATGAAAAAGAAATTTGGCAGGCTAAAATATAGGACCATCCTGGGAACCGAAGAGGGTTGAATTGTGTCCTTCACTGACCTGTGAAATATGAATAATACTAATGTGAATGTGACTGGTGACCAAGCTTACACTGGTGGGAGGAGTTAAGGGAAACTCACTATTCCTGTCCCTCGCTGAGCATCCGGTAGCTTCGGGACAACACTGAGCATCATACAACAGAGAGATAAGAGTTATACAACAAAAGTAAGTCTCAAGGCATCTAGCCCTTATGGTTGCCTGTCAAAATATTCAACAGAAGAGTGGTCAGCTTTTTAAGAATGGAAATGGACATGGACAAAACAGATAAAAAATTCCTTACTACATTTAAAAATAAAAAGCCTCAAATGGATGTTTTCTCTCTGAAATTTAATGACTGAGAAATTAATCTGATTCTTACCCAAAGAATAATGCTAAATCAAGAGAAAATTAGCAAATTATAAACCAAGCAAATGGAAAATATCCATATTGAGGCAGCTAGAACAAGCTAGAAGGATCCAGAAATGAATATAAATACGAGGCCTATTTTATATTGAGGGCCTACAAAACGCAAAAATCTATGGAATTATCAATGCTTTAAAACTAGTGGCCACCCTTTTAAGTAAAATATTAACAGAAATATAAGAATCTTGACCCCCAAGATTAAGTATATGTAAATAATTGCAGACCGTAACATACTAAAATTACTAAAATGAAACTGTAAAAGAATGCTAAGCATTACAAAATTGTAAAAAGAGCAAGAGGGAGGAGCCGAAGATGTAGCTCAGTGGCACAGTGCCTGCCTGGCAAATCTAAGGTTCTGAGTTCAATTCCAAGTTAAAAAAAAAAAAAGAGGCAGGAGAGAATGTTCTTCTTCAAAAGAATAACAAAAGCACAGGCAAGTGAATTCTCACCTGAAACAATGAAAGGCAATCATGGAACTTTATTTTGTTATGCATATTTATTTTTTCTTCAATCTATATCCCACCTAATTTTTTCCCTGCTGTCTAAATTTCAATGAAAATTACAGTTCACATACTCCTTTTCTAAAGCACCATTTCTCACATTTCTAGAAGTGATTTATATGCATTATATTTGGTCATTGAGTCAATTACTCATTCTTCATTGCTTGTCCACCCTAGCATTGCAGCGCTCCATGCTGTTGTTCAACCAAGAAAAGAAACTCATTGATTTCAAGTCTCCATAGAAGATGGCTTTGCAATTGCTAGGTGAGTTTGCCATGCCTCAGTTGTGTGTGTATAACCTTTTCCCATCCTTTTCCATCACAGTGGGGTTAACTCTGTGTGGGAGTTTTTAGAATATAAGCCAATAAATTCAAAGTTGACTGTTGTTTTAGTGAACATAGTAACCCTGAGCAGAGTGACCATTGCATTACCAGTTTTGCGTAACATTTAAGCAATAAAGTAGTAAATAATATTTTGATTCTTCCTGTATTATAAATTTATAATCTAAAATAATGTTGGATCTGTGGCTTTTTATTCTTATTGTTTAATCTTTATTTATTTATTTGGTATATAGTGTCACTACATGGCTTAGATCCTTTTATCTTAGTCTCCTGAAGCCTGGGATTACAGATATGTGCTACCATGTGTGGTTTTTGTTGCCTGCACAGCATGCCCGGTTCCAGGACTAACATGGCATGCAGTACCAGGGATCAAACTGAGCTCTTTGTG
This sequence comes from Ctenomys sociabilis, assembly GCA_004027165.1. Taxonomy (NCBI): domain Eukaryota; kingdom Metazoa; phylum Chordata; class Mammalia; order Rodentia; family Ctenomyidae; genus Ctenomys; species Ctenomys sociabilis. Next base: position 24,210 of record PVKA01016520.1, read on the forward strand.
CTTTTCAGGCCGGCCCTTGGACCACTGAGACATCTCCCCAGCCCATGTGTGACTTTCTTGGGAGAAAATCATGTTAGCTATATGTGGTTAACCTCAAATACGAATACTTTCCTCTCTAGAATTTGGTCTCCAGTGTTTCCTCTGCTTCAACATTAATTGACCATTTTTCACGTGAAATTTCACTTGTGCTATATATTTAGCCAAGGTTATGCATTGTGGGTGGGGATTCTTGCACTCCTCTATGCACTTGGGTCTGTTGGCCACCTTCTACTCATGTTCATGATGGTTAAAATGAGCTCAACTCCCCTTGGTGTTTAATCATTACCACAGGGTCTATAAATATGTTACTAGTGTAAACCATTTCAGTTTTGTGTGGAAAATATAATCTGTGGCAAATAAATATTTGTATAATAAAGAAGATAAGAATCCTACCTTTAGTTCAGAAAAATCTCACTGAACTAGAATCAAATGCCAAATATTTCAAAAATCAAATTTCTGTATAAGTCTTTATTTACTATAATTCATTAAAAATTGATGTTAACACTTCAGTCATTCACTTAATAGATGAATGAATTTGTATTCTCAAAATCCTATTACTAAACAAATATATATTATATATACATATGTATGTATGTATATATATATATATATATATATATATATATATATACACATATATATATTCTCTAGGGCACAAAAGATGTTAGAAGAAGCCCTGAAAGGGAAAAAATTAGATTACTCTGACTGTTGGCCAAGACTACTTTGTTTGTAAGCATAGGCATTATGCTATATCTGATGCTTCAGGTGGAACTCTGCCACTCTGCCACTCCAGTGGTAATATTCAAGTCCATTGTGGTAAGAGGGCTGGCTAGAAATCTCAGCGATTGAAGTGTCTGCTTAGTCAAATGCAGGGGCCAGGTGTTTGATTCCCGGCCTACCTTGCTGGAATCCCAGCACTTGGGAGGCTGAAAACAGGAGGATCACTATGAGTCCAATCTGTGTAGTGGGACCCTATATACCCTGTACCAAATAAATTTTAAAAAATAATAAAATAAAAAATTAAAGTAAGGAGAGATAAAGGAAGGCTTGTGAAGGAAAGTAATGATAAGTATAAGAGTCAGGGATTGACTGTGGATTTCTGCTGGTCTATTTTTTCATTATTTTTCCTTCTCCTTAATTTCTTATAACATTTTTCTTTCTTTTTTGAAATTTATATGCATATATCTAGTAACCTAAACTAACTCGAAGCCAACACTATGCAATGCAACAAACACTGTTGAATTCCTATTATTTTGGTTAGTGAAATTCTGTAGCATTTAAATTTTTCATTATTATTTTTGCATACTCTTAAAAGATAAAAAATTAATGGTCTTCTGAAAAAGAAAAGAAGGGAAGCTATGAATAAAGATTATATAAATTAATAAAGAGAAGTAATTTAGAAAATTCAATTCAGAACATTAAATTTCCCTCATACCGTTTCACTCTCATGTGTAAAAGGGGAGAAATTAGTGAATACGTGCACTATGGACATCTCTAGAGTCTTTCCATGGTCATGTGTCTCACGCTGTGCGTCTCTGACATTTTGTAGGGACTAGGAAGTCTGCTAGGTTTTAGTGAAGGACGCGAGAGGATCATAGATACGCACGCAAGTGAGACGCCATGAGCGATGTCTACGCTTTGAGTAGTAATGCGAGAATGGCTAGAAACAACGTGAAACAGAAACAGCTGTTCAGTTTGAATTTATTATCATAGCGGTACCCATCTGCAGCTCGCAGTGACCACTCTCCCCCTGGGCCACTGGTGTGTGGACGTGGCACACCTTCATCACTCTTTAATTCCCTTCTTACCCTCTCCTTTCCACTCCCTTCCTTACTTTGTCCCCTCCCCTTCTACAAAAGTTTCTTTCTATTTCCTGTCATCTGTCTTTTACTTTTCTACTTATTTCCATTTTATTTTTTAATAAGGAAGAGCAATAGCACAGCTTAGAGACAAATTTAAGAGACGAGGTGATATGAAATGAAGCCAATCAGTGACAATGAAAATTATTGTGTCTGAGGTAAAAGGATGACACAATTAAAAGAGGCTGCTGACTTCTATTACACATTAGGTTACAGGAGCACACAATGTGGATAATACTTAACAGATTTCTAACTTGGGCAGCCAGTTTCACAGTGATGCTGTTAAAGACAATAGATAACAAAAATAATTAAAGTATATTATCATAATTTTAAGTAAAGAAATTGCCTATGAGTATTAAAATACAAGCAATAATAATTTCACAATATTGCTTACTATTGTTTGCCTTACTTTGTTAGGCTTCTGTAATATTTTTAAACCATAAAAAGAAATAATGAGGATTCATTGCTATCTTGAAATACTGATAAATATCCTTGGTGAACTCCAGTAGAAATGTGTAAGTTGTTAAATTATCCACATAATGTGAAAGCATATGGAAGAGAAGTTAATACTCAAACACATGGATTTTTGATTTTTTTCTTTTTCATTGTATTCCACATGAAATTCACAAGAGCCATTGTATAAGATTATAGTAGTATTTACCACAGATAGCCCCCAAATGAGGGAAAAACAACTTCGTCACAGTAATTTTTGATCACGGCATGATTTCCCCAAAGGGTAATAAAATGGTGTTGTCTATGGGGGTGAGATTGCTACTTAGTTTATCTCTCTCATGTTTAGATTTTATTTATATTTTTATTATGCTTTGATGTAAAAATTAATACGCTGAAAGTTGCAAGTGCAATGTGAAAGCTAGGCAAGTCACTATTATTGGTGAACTTATCAAAGAGTAATAATACCAAACACTGTTAAAGAATTTTATATCATAAACCCTTATTCTGTAAGTGCTGATGCAAATTTTTTCCTTGCAAGCAGGTTGCTTAGCAACAGGCTTAAAAATGTTTTTGTTGACCACAAATACAATGCTGTGCAGTCCCAAAAAGCATAGGTTTTTTTCCCCAGTCATTTTTTTAGCTATTGTATCACTATGCAAACCATGTTCTTAAAATAGCAATGCTCTGTACAGCTGAAAATGCTCCATGTGATACAGAAGTACTTTCACATATGATTTAAATTTTTTAGTTCAGTAAATAATGTGGCAGAATACTTGCAGAGGAAGAACCGCTATCATATATTCAATTAATTTGGAGTCAACCAGTAAACATACTTATTTCTGACATGCAGAAAATAATTAGAAAGACATATTAAAATAATTCCTACTCATATGAGCAATTGTGTCAGCATGTTTGTTAAAATTAGGAGATACTGAATATCATTATCACTGATTTCAGTTTAAATATTTTAAATATTGGCCGTGCATTCCCTGCATAATTATCATATTACAGTAAAGTTACTTGAGAGAGAATGAAGAACAGAACTGAAGAGGAAACTATTTATGGAATCTTCTAGGAGAAATAGAAAATGTCACTGTTAATTGTTTATTACAGGTAAATATACATTCAGCAAATCTAAATTTCAGGGAGTTGAAATTACAGCATTTAAATATGGGACATAGGTCAAATAAAAATTTCATTAATATGGGAAGGTTATATAAAGAGAAATATAAATAATATATATTTTTTGCTGTACCAGGGATTGAATTTAGGGCCTTGTGCTTGCTAGACAAACACTTATTCTACTGAGCTATCTCCGCAGCCCAAGAAATACAAACTATAAGATGCTTATTTTTCTTGTGCTTTCTGGGTGAAGAAAAATTACTATCATGTATTCTTCCTTAGGATTTAACGTATTCATTAGTCAGACTATAACCTATCAAGTAATAAATATAAATACATTCTTTTTAATTCAACTCAACCTTTATGAAATTCAATCATGAAATTTGAGTACTAGGCAGTATGTTGCAAAGAAAAAGTACGTACTTTAGAGTTCAAATTTTGAATGCAGATTGTATCATGATATACTTTTGAGGAAATTGGGCATAATTATGCTGATTCACTGGTTGAAGTAATTATTTTAATACGTTTTATTTCTGACATAATTTTTTTCTTGAGAGGAATAGAACATGGATGCTTCATCACTTCTTTTTTATTTATTTGTTATTGTGTATTTTAGGCCTTCTCTTCACTTGTTTAGACATAAATTTTAAAAATCTTACAAATACATAAAATCCAAAATCAACATCAAACTATTGTTAAAAAGTCTAAGATAACATTGAAGGGGAATAACATGTATTTATGCTCAAAGAGATAATAGTAATAAAACAGGTAATCATCAACTTTTAGGTTTTGGGTATTAATTAATCTTCCATACTAAAATTATATATTTTATTTGTCTTTTATATTTTGTTTCATACAAATTGTGTATTATGTGACACAAACACAATTCTCTCTCTAATTGAACTTTCTCCCAGTCAATAATTTCAAGGAGCTAGAGCTGAGTTGACTACATGGAGGTAAATTTGTAATCCCATTTCTTCATTAACCTTTCTGTGTGTCATGCACTCATCCTTAAACCTGTATTACAGAGCTGCAAAGTTTACACTATTACTGTGATATATGAAGAGATATCAACCAGCCCAAGAATCACAGAACCATAACATCCACATGAAAATGTTAACTCTTCTTTTTATTACATAAAGTTGTAATCCCTGTTAATTTAGTTAATTTATTTCAAATTTTTCAATGTATTTGGAACATGGTCTCACTACACATCTGAGGGTCCTAGTGATCCTCCTGTTTTCAACGTCCCAAGTGCTGGGATTACAAGCATGTGCCACCATGCGCACGCAGGTTAGAGACGTAAATATGCACATATAACACTGTGGTACGATGTTTTTAGTTCTTCTGGGAAAATTTAAAAGGGGAATAACTGGTTCAAATGGGACCTTAAATTCCAGTTTCTTAAGAAATCACCACACTGATTTCCAAAGTGGTTGCGCCAGTCTGTATTCCCATCAGAGTGGAGAGTGGTTCCTTTTCACCTGCAGCCCCTCTAGCACTTGTTATTGATCAATTTTTTTGGATGGTAGCCATCTTGATGGACTAAGACTCCATCAAGCTCACTATTGTTTTAAAATCCATCTTGAATGACCAATGATGTTGAACATATATTCATGTATCTATTTGTCATTTGTATCCCTTCACCTGACATGTACATTTTTCATATTAGTTGTTCATTGTTGGACTGGATCTTTGAATTTGGAAGTCTGATATTTTTCAATTATTTTTATATCTAGATATAAGTCCTTAGTCTATGGGAAATCTAGATATAAAAGTTTCCCATTCTGTGGGTTATCTTTTCAGTCTGTTGCATATTTCTTTTGTTGGGCAAATTTTTAAATAAGGTAGGATCCCATTTGTTCTTTATAATATTTTCCTTACAGCCTGGGTTTTGTGCATGCATTCTCTACCTACACTTATGTCTTCAAGATTTTTTCTTCCAGAAAATGTAGTGTTTTTATTTTAATATTTAGATCTTTGATCCATTTTTGACTTTAGTTTACTGCATGGTGATAGACATCTGGCTAGTTTTAATCTTTGGTGTGTGTAAAACACTATTCAAGAGTCTATCTTGCTTTCAGTGAATATATTTGGCTCTTTGTCAAAGGTAAGGTTGCTGAGTGTGTTTGCAGATGTGCTTGCATGTTTTTATTCTTTTCCACTGATCCTCAGCTCTGTTTTTTTTTTCTTTTGCCAATACCATGTTGATTTTATCACCCTAGCTTTAGATAAGAGCAAACAATAAAAGGAATAATGAGAGGAAAGGAAGAAGTTAAATTATCCTTATTTACAGACGACATGATACTCTCCATAGAAGACCCCAAAAGCTCTATGAAAAAACTTGTAGATTCAGTATCCAAATACAGTAGTTTTGTGGGATGCAAAGTCAACACTAAACAACATTCCTGAATTCAAGCTACAAACTCACAGAGGGAGAAATTAGGGAAAACATACCTTTCATGATAACACCCAAAAAGAAGAAAGAAATACTTAAGAGTCAGTGTAATAAAGGATGTAAAAGATCTGTTAAATGAAAATACACAATAAGAAAATGGAAACATATGCCTTGCTGTTTGATAGGAAGTACCAATATAGTGAAATATGTCATACTTCCAAAACTACTATACAGTTGTAATCAAATCCCAATCAAAATATCGTTATCAAACCCCACCTATTTAGACAGAACATTCCTCAAACTCATTTCGAGCTACAGAGGACCTGGGGTAGTAAGAGTAATTGGCAACAAAGACGAGTCAGGAGGCCTCACAGTCCCTGACCTAAATGTCATATTTATTGTAAGAACAAAAGGAAAGTCATTTCTTCTTTTCTGGTTTTAAGGTATCATTGGAAATTACTCTCCAAATTTCATAATCAGAGTTTGAATCATATATGAAAATTGTATCACACTTTCAAACTGAACTAGTCAGTAATGAAGGATGTGGGATTAGTATACTTGATTTCTACAAATAATTCTTCTCTGAAACTATTAAACATCCTTGTGTTGATTTGTTGTATTGTGCCTTAGAAACTTTGAGTTTATCAAGGAAGACAGATGTTGACCAACGAACTGTCTCACACCAACAATATACAGTTGGCTCCTCTGATTTAACATTCAAATGTTGAATAGGGTTTGAGAAAATAAATACTGTTTTGTCATGAGCAGATTTTTATGGAAGAGTTGAATGTAATATCAACAGTATTCCTGCATGACTTTTAGTTGTAAATTATTTAGGCTGCATGCTGTTAAGCTTACTAAATTTTAATGTTATATTAATTATAATGTGGAAATAAAGTTACTAATAGTAAATACTCCCTTTAAGTGAAGAATTAGATATTTTATCAAAAATAGTAGCTTTTTAAGATCCAGAAAAATAAAGTGCTAAATGTGATGCATATATTTAATATAGATAAATTACTTAGAGTATAAAAGTGTAAAGTGTGAGAATACAATGGATTTATTTGATTTTGAATTTTTATGTATGTTACTAGACAAAAACTTGTAGAACTTTTGATGACAGATCGAATGTATCAAAAGCACAAAGATGCCAAGCTGTAGCATAAATGTATGTGATTATGTTTAGAACACCTGAAGATGTCACAGAGCTTAAATATATTAACATGTTATGCCATGGAGAAGCACAGAGGGAGACATGTCTGGATGCAAGATATTGTATTTACTTAGATAAATAGAATTCTTTATGCAGTAGAACCACAGATGGTAGCAAAAGTAAATTTTTATATTTCTGTTTATATATTAAAAAGTTTGCATGAAATGAGGTTTCTTCCCTGATCCACACCAATTTGTGAAAGTAAGCAACTCAGTTTGCCATGAAATATATTCTCATGAAGCATAATGAAATCTAATTTACTAGTCAAATCTATTTGAATTAAAAATCAAAAACTAATCACATAGTATCTCGTCTGCACTGTAATGATGAAAAATGAATCTGTACTTACGTGAACACCTACTTATCCTGATTATGGTCATTTTTACAAGACAGAAATTATCTTCTTTAGGGAGAAAAATGTGGAAAAGCGCATTATGTATTTCTATTGGCCAGTGAACTTATTACAACTATCACATAAATGAAAACTCAACCATATTTTCTTACTCATACAGAATGAAGCCACATAACAATTTTTCCTAAAATCATGGTTAAAAAAATATAAAATCTTCCCAATTAGTACAGATTTCTCCTAAGCAACTGCTGTAACCTGCTGAAAGTGGCACAATGCAGATGACCTTAAGTGTTTATATAGTAGAAATTGACATGATCTCTCTAAAATTTATATGTAAAAGCAAGTCATTAAAATAAAGAAATTCTTGAAGAGATTGAATAACATTATTAAAAACCAAGTTATAAAGCTATAATATCTAGTGACTCTTGAGTAGGCAATTGATATGAACTCATCTATAAGAATAAAAAGATAGCTCTACCACTTATTAGTTTCCAACAAACAAGATGCCAGTACTACAAGTGCTTGTTCTGGAACCACTGAATTGTCGTTATTGCTAGACCATCTCTGCTGAATGAATAAAGAAATATACATGTACATTATTTTAGATTCCAGTATGCCTCAACACTTGTAAGTACTTCACTGTCCTTGATAATTTTCTCTGTAGATTGTGTCATTGCCTTTTTTAGTAATATTTATGTTTTCCTATTGCTCACATCCATTCCAAAATCCATGTCATGTATTTTAGGTTTTTCTTACCAAAAAAATAATCTTCACTTCTGGGTGCCAATATTTTGATCTTTCAGCAATTAATTAAATAATGTCTTAATCCACTCCCAGCCTTGGTAAGAATTCACTCCAAACCTCAGTGACCTGCACACCTGCATTCCCATTCCTCTAGATGCTACTTTCACCAAGGGTGAGTAGCCAGGGTGAGGTATAAGGGAGAGAATGAAGTTGCTCCCTTGTTATTAGGATCAAATGCGATAAGGGATGCCTACAAGTAGATCAAGAGAACTGGTGAGAATACAATAAATAAGCGAGGTGATTTCTACGAGGGCAGTGGGTGCAGTTGATAAAAAAGTGACATTTGATTGTAATGTGAAGTTAAGAGCAAGTTTTTTTGTATGCGTCAGATATGACATAAAATAGATCTCCAATTACTTTAGCTTGATAACTGGGATCAAGGAAAGGAAAAAAGAGACAGGAAGGGAAAAATTCATGTATATTTACACAAGATAGCCAGGATGATGGTACTACTGATTTCTGTTGGTTTATTGAAGGTGACAGTTAATGCTTAAACTTTTTATTTTGAGTCAATTTTACATGCTTTTATCTGGTATTCTGAGCAACGACTTTGAAGACAACAATGTATTGCTGAATTCACATTATCTTGTTTTTTGAAATGCTATATCATTTATTATTTTTTAAAGAATTATCCAAAATATTCACTTTCGTTCAAATGAGAATTATCTGGGAAAGCAAGATCATGTAGGTTTGTCAAGTGTACTAAAGCAGTGGAAATAGTGATATTTTTAAAAGGAAGTCTAGAAATGAAATACAAATTATGGAGTCATCACTGTGCTGACTACTTCACTTTGGAATATTTGGTGAGCTCTCATTTTTTATTCTATGCACTTCCCCAGATATCTAATATCATAATTATTTTCTAAATACTTTGAATTTTAAAATTAAAATGTTTTTCCATTAATTAGACCTTTTCTCTATTCTGTAGTTGTACTATTTATTTCTATTCCAAGGTATCTTTCAGTTTTGAAATTTTCTATTGCCATTTTTTGTTCATTTCTGAAGTTTACCAATATCCATTTTATCAGGTCAGTATATTCTGTTACTAAAGTTTTTATTTTTTTATTGCATCCAATAGTGACCTCTGGTATTTCATTCAGTCTGCTTTTGTTTTCCTAAATATTACCCTATGATTGAGTGCATTTGTTTTCCCTTTCATTTTCTTTCTTTTATCTCCTCTCTTCCAACTGTTTTTTCTTGTGCTTATATCCTATGTATTTATCTTGTACATTTGTTTCCAACAAACAAGATGCCAGTACTACAAGTGCTTGTTCTGGAACCACTGAATTGTCGTTATTGCTAGACCATCTCTGCTGAATGAATAAAGAAATATATATGTACATTATTTTAGATTCCAGTATGCCTCAACACTTGTAAGTACTTCACTATTCTTGATAATTTTCTCTGTAAATTGTGTCATTGCCTTTTTTAGTAATATTTATGTCTTTCCTATTGCTCACATCCATTCCAAAATCCATGTCATGTATTTTAGGTTTTTCTTACCAAAAAAATAATCTTCACTTCTGGGTGCCAATATTTTGATCTTTCAGCAATTAATTAAATAATGTCTTAATCCACTCCCAGTTTTGGTAAGAATTCACTCCAAACCTCAGTGACCTGCACACCTGCATTCCCATTCCTCTAGACGCTACTTTCACCAAGGGTGAGTAGCCAGGGTGAGGTATAAGGGAGAGAATGAAGTTGCTCCCTTGTCACTTGCTACCATAGTCTTTACCCTGCACTGTTTCTGCCCTGCAAGGACCCTCTATTGTCCACCCCACTTTATAGCCAGCCAACTATGATCTGAAAGTTCTACCAAGCTAAATAAACATTTCTTTATTTAACTCTGAATGCCATGAATTTTGTGTCAGCAGTTAGAAAAACTAAGACAGACCTATCTCAAAACCAAATAATGATAATGGCATACGCGCGTGTTCATAAATGCATGTGCAGGTCATGAAAGCAGCAAATAGAGGCCAGGCTTTGATAGGCGGCTCTATTTCAAGTGCTAGGTTGGTGTGGTTGTCGGTCCTCAGTATGGACTTGGCTCAGCTTTGTGGCCGCTTCACGCTGCCTTCTTTTCTCAAATCGGATTGTAACACCTTAATGAAGCTATTTCATATGATAAAGAGCATAGATAAATGGAAGCATGAATAATTAGGTCTCATAATGAAATAGAGATCATTAAACTTACAATTATTTACATTAATTCCCTGAGATTTTATTCAATTTATTATGCAATTATAGACTGCTTTGACAACAATAAAACAGAATATGAGACAAAGTCCCAATATATAACCTATTATGGTATTAAATATTGTAATAAATAATAATTATTGTAGAAATATATTTACTTATGTCAACTTTTTTGTTTTTAAAGGGTTTTAATATTTCAAATATTTATTAGTTTTTTGAAACAGATATCTAATAAATGCTGAATAGTTTCTAAGAATAATAATAATCATGCATAATATTTGAAAAACATTAAGAATTGGAAAGGTTTTCTAGAAATAAGTCATCTAAAAATATATAAATAAGAATAGACTGGATAAATTTTTAAAGCATTTTAAAACATTGCATATGATATGCACACAATCATGTAAACATGCATTTACATGTAAAAATTTCATTTTGATAGCAATTACAAAGGTATTACTTTCTAAAATTTCCTCTTAATTTTTTTTTACATTTTTAAAATTTTTTAAATAATTTTATTAAACAAACAACAATGAAACAGTTTCAAAACCAATTAGTAGGGGCTGGCCAAATAGTTCAGTGGATTAAAGTGCCTGCTTAGGTAGGTGCCGGGGCCTGAGGTTTGATCCTTAGACCTGACTCTGGGGTGCATAATCTGGCGACTGAGACTAGGTGTGGTGGCAAAATCAATTAGTAGGACAGTTTCAATAATAAATATGTTGCATATTGTTGTCTTAGTGGTTATTCATTGTATAAGATGCAGACATGATATCCTGTGCACAAATAATATTAGAACAAATCTTTTTATTCATTGAATTAAGAGAATGTAGCTGTATATCTATCCTAACTATTTTGAATATACAGTTACGAAATGGTCATTCAGTTGTATCCCCTTTTTTGTTTAGTTTTGTCAGAGATGGGTATTCCGTTGTCATTTAAATATTGTAGGTGAATGAATTCAGGAAAATGTTCCAATATAGTCCAGTAGTCCATAATAATAGTGGGTTATCTGTAGGACTGGCAATTTCAGAAGTTGTTGACTTGAGCATTTTACAGTTCAGCCTATTACTATGGCTTTACTTTTTATACTTTATTTTTGTACTTTTCTGCTGGATGGTTAAGACCAAGATAAAGCAAGACCTATATAACAAGAAATGTAACCTTTGCATCTGATAAGGACAGTCAAGTCCCCTCAGGATATGGCCTGAAACCCTGTACCACACTTTATAGATCCTTTGTCAGTGTCAGCCATGTGGATGAGTCACAGCCATTGCTTGACCAACCTGGTCTTTGTGAAAGCCTGAGAGAAAGTTTTCTCTCCATGTGACCCTCCTTAGCACACTATACATCATCGATTGCATTCATCTGTGGCCCCATAATCTCCTTGGTCAGAAAATTTGGGACACATCTGAGTTACATGATATTACAGTATCGGTTCTCCTATGTCCTGAGTCTTCACTGACTTGTGTCAACTTTTTAATGTTTGAACACTAATTTCAATTATTTCCCAGTATATTTTCATAAATTTATGAACATTACAGTCAATTCTGACTTCATGTAGGAAGAAAGATCACTGTACTAAAATTAGATTTATTCACTTTAGCATGACAAGTTTTCCCTTTAGGGTTTCTTTTGGGGAAGATATGCTAGTACAAGAATTCTAGCTCTTTCATCATTCACAGTTTTTATCATCACTTTCTTACTGTATTTGTCTCTCTGGTTTCCTCCCTCTGACATATACAATAACCTCCAAATTTCCCTTGAAGGCAGTGTTATGGCAAATCATCTTCAGTTACCCCCAAACCTTTCAGTGAAGGTCTGGTGTCACACATACTGTAAAACAGAACAGAGGTGATAGGAATGAGTTTTGAACTCAGGTTTCTAGTTTTCCCTGGAACTGTGCCTTCCAGTTTTTCTGAGAATGGCTGACAAAGATATTCTGGAAGTAACAGTCACAGTAGACTGCTCATATCTTTCAATGTCTGTGGCAATACTTAATCATCTTCTCACTTGTGGGTTAAAGATAAACAATTTTTCTTTTCTGTCTGTATTTGGTATGCTCTCCAATATTCAACTTGGAACAGTAGTCATTGTATTTGAAAACCACAATTTTTATCTTTCTCTCCCATTGACACAAGAGGTATCCATTTATTCTAAGAAATTGAATCCTATGTTCAGCACAGACATTAGTTATAATTGTAGGTAACTGATAAAATCTCTATAGAATAGTGATCAACAATAACGACAGCTTTATTTATTTATTTTTTTTTTTTGTCTTTTTGAGACAGGGTCTCACTATGCAGTTCAGGCTGGCCTCAAGCTCACTTTGTAGCTCAGGCTGGTCTCGAACTCACAACAATCCTCCTGCCTCAGCCTCCCGAGTGCTGGGATTACAGGCATGCGCCACCATGCCCGGCAATAACGACAGCTTTAACAACATACCTAATGTACTCACCAGACACAGAACTGAACCAAAAAATCTCCTTGATCCCAGCCAATTCCCAGATATTTGCATGTTCAAAGAATTAGAATTCCTTCAATTAAACTGAGGCTGATTTATTTTGGAAAATTTATAATTACAGGAGCATTTCATAATACCTCTCTTCTTCCATGTCTCCTTCAAAAGACTCACAGACACTAAACAGAATAATGGTACACTAGAGAAAGAAAAAATGTCATGATATTTGATAAATTACAGAAGAATGGCTCTGAGCTATCAGAAATTCTTGCTGAATCAAAATGCTAAAAGGGTGAATAGTGCTGAATTGGTATGTATGATAAATGAAATTTTGCCTCTAGTCCATTTCAAAGGAGAAGAGTGCATCCAATACAAATACATGTAGGTTACTTCCATAGTTCTTAAGAAATTACTTGAAAAAGAAATGTGACAACTATTGCATCTCCACATCAGATATCAAACTTCTTTGAATGGCATTACTAGAGGATGACCAAAGGCCAGGTAGTGGACTCTCAAGCTCATGTACTAAAGCAGTCAACTAAAGTTACACCGTCTCCTTTCTAGGTATGTTCTAGTCAGGAAAAGCAAATCAAAATTTCTTAAGAAATTCCTATACATTTTCAAAGGCAAGATATTGCTGTGGCATAAATAAAATATAAGTATATACTCAGAGGGGTGATACTTTTTCCTTAGAAAGTTGTAAAGTTATAGTCTCTTTTAGACCCTTATGAGCTTTTGTTGATTCTGGGCAGAAGTCTGTGGTTCATGCATAGTTCAGACAGAGGAGGGAGCAGCCAGGGAGCATTTAGTTGACATCCAGGGCTGGAATCACAATGCAGAAAACCTAGGAGCCTGAAATACTTGACCAACTCTCTCTCCAGGATGTTTTCTGAGCCTTGGGACATCAGGCAATCTGGGAAGTTAATCAAATGTGTTCTGAAACACAGGCTGAAGTGTTTTACAGTCTGCAGCGCTTAGGAAGCAACACCCTACTGAGGGGAAGTGTGTTCTTCTGGATATATGTCAGATTTTAAACCTGCATGAAAATGTGAAGGTGAAATTAGGCCTGGAAATTTTTAAAGCAGAGCATGAGGTTTCATTTTATAAGCCTTCAAAGCTATCACCTTTTTCATTGGCAAACATACTATGGTACTATTTCTGAAGAAACATAGGGTTCAAACAACTTAAAAATATTTCCAAATAATTATGAAGCTTTGAAGAGAGCACATGTTGCTAAAGCATTCACCGTTTGCCTTGTTGGGAGCCGCTTGAAAGACACACAGGACCACAGCCTGACACAGATCTGTGAAGACAGCCATTTTCTCCATCAAGGTTCCCATACCTGCTATTCACTTGGCATGGAGTGTTCTGTCCCTGGTTCAGTACCCTTCAGTCCTGACTCCAGAAGGGTTTCCTTCCTTATTCCCTGCTCTGAGAAGCTCTGTCCAGCCAAATTATTGAAGCTAGAGCATCCTTGATTTTCTGCTTTTAGGCTATCTACTTCTAAAGCTTAAACAAAATTTATGTAATGCAATTATTATTCAATTCATTTCCTCATGCAATTTTCCACTCTGAGATATTTGCTTAATGTGGTAGAGGTGCTTGTTTATTTGTAGCAGAGTCTTGGTGCGTCGTTCAGGCTGACTTTGAATTTCCTGCCACAGAACTCGAGAGTTCTGCCACACCCGATTATAGGGACTGTTTTTGTGTCTTTCACCTTTGTGTTTGTCTACAACTGCAGCATAGAACAGGTATGCAATTATCCCTGAATGACTAAACTTAATAAATAAATAAAGTATTAGTTTAACATACATGCTTCTATAGTCATTGTGCCAATTTCCTATTTATTTTTGCCTTATATCTTGGGTAACTTTTTTTCTTACATTGTCACAAGTTGCAAATTTCTTCATTCCGTCCCTCAAAGAAAACAATATTTGCAAGGAAAATGTTATTCATCTTTAGATATTATTTTGTTAAATTATGGATTTATAATCTACTACATTAAAGATCAATGATATTTAATGAGCATGGTGCTATATGTATAATCTTATTAAATAAGAAAACACACACATCTTGTTTTTGTTGTAGGATCCTTGTTGTTTTTCCAGGGTCTCATGATATTGCCTAGACTAGACTCAAATTCCTGGGCCAAGAGATCCTCCTGCCTTAGCCACCTAACTAGGAGAACTGTAGGAATTCATCAGCACACCTGGTGAATAGATACAGTTCATATACATTGTTTAAATTATTCTTTATTTTATCTTGAGACAGAGTCTCACTGTATAGTTCAGGTTGGGCTTGAACTTCTGCTTCATCAGCCCAAGTGTTCACATTATAGATATGTACCACCATGCCTAGTTAAGGACTGAAAACCTATATAAGCAGTCTTATTTTCTGATTTTCATTTGATGATAGATAATAGTCCTTAGAATTCCAGTGCATTATTCTTGTCTTGACTTCTATTTACAGCTCTTCTTTTGACAAAACAAATCAGTGTTGAGCTTCAGTAAGCTGAGAAATTTGACATGATTAGCTCTCATTAATGTCAGAGTTAAGGTTTCTTCATATAATAAGGCAGATCCATTCCAATGAGATCTTTACAAAACCCAAGTATCTGTCACACAGTGATTGTCCTTTCTTGCACCATTAATTTCAGGTCAACTAACAGAATGCTAAAGGAAAAACAGCACAAAAATGAAACAGAGGTTTAAAACGTATGTTTAATAAGTTTCATGCAATAAATACT
The DNA here is from genome assembly GCA_004027165.1 of Ctenomys sociabilis. NCBI lineage: Eukaryota > Metazoa > Chordata > Mammalia > Rodentia > Ctenomyidae > Ctenomys > Ctenomys sociabilis. The sequence goes on from PVKA01016520.1 coordinate 39,850, forward strand.
TGCAAGTATTAAAGTAGAATATGGTTCCCTATTTATTTCACTGTAATTTTAGTAGTATCATCGTAGTTCTAATATTAAATGTAAGTGATTATAAAATATACAAAACAAAAAAAAGGTACATAATCACTTGTAAACCTAAATGCACGTGAGAGGAAGCATTGCTACCTTGAGGGAGCGCGACACTTCCGCCCCATTGGCGTGGAGGTTGATAGAGCCCAAACGTCTCCCTTTGGGTTTTCATGAGCATTTTATGAAGTAAACCCTCTGGGAAAGCAGAGTGTTCTGTGCAGAAGTGGGCTTCCTGTCCTGGAATTTTGACTTTTTGTTATAAATCTTTCATAAGTCAAAGGATTTTGGAAGCTTTTAATGAACTAGATGAAAAGAACCTTTTTTATCTTGAAGTTTTACTTATTGCTTAAAAATATAATTTTTGTGTCAGTTGGCAGCACTTATATTCTTATAAAAGAATATAATAATTAAGCTGTTTTCATATTCCACATAAATAGTATGAAAGAAGCATGAAGTATTTGCATATCAGTCCATTAGCTCCAAGACTCTGCCCTTTCCTGCTCACTAGTACTGCGATTCCCCTTTGTTTACAACAGCATAGATCAACCATCAGGAGAAATTCTATAAGCAGTGTCATAGGCAGAGTTCTATCAGACCTACATGGAATGAAATTAAGGATCGAGATGCTGAACAGAACAGAAGATAATACAATTGCTGGGACTCCTTTTTTCCCCTTTGAAATCCTTCCATTAGACTTTCACTTTTCCAGCCCCTAGAGCCCTAGACAAGCCATTGTATATTAGTTTTGACTTGTGCATTGTCTATCTAGATAGGTAGATGTCAGGAAAACATTTCTGGATCTTTCTTTGCTTTCTTCAGTAAACATTATGTCTCTATACAGAAGCTATTAGAGGAGATTTTATTGAATCTATGCTGTCTTCAGGAGTATGACTTGTCTAGTGTGTATTGTAAGGAAAAGAGAAAGTAATTTCATATTTATTAAAGATAAACTTCATTATTAAAACAGAAACCTGAATGCAGTAATCATTTGTTCCTCCTAAAGGCTATGGGGAAGGATCTGATTCATGTTTCTTCCTCAGATTTAAACAGTTTTCTGGAACTTTTTGGTATTCCTTGACATGCAAAAGAACAGGCAGGTCTCTATTTTCATCTTAGTACAGATTTCTCTTGGTCCAAATTTCCTCTTGTTCCAAGGAGATCAGTTATATGGGATTAGGATACAGGCTGAAGATCTCATCTTAACGCATCCAAGTTATGTCACATTGTGAGGTACTGGGAGCTAAAGTTTAAGTAATTCTAATAATATGATACAAATATTAATTGACTTAGACATTTTCCAGTTTAAAAAGGTAAAATTATAGCAAAATCATGTAAGATTTTTTTGTTTGTTTGTTTTTGTTGCTTTGAAATTTTCATGGTAATTGTTTTATGATGGGTCTTTACCCAAAAAGCTATTCCTGTGGCCTCTAGATTTTGTCAGAGAAAACCCAGTTCCTTGTTGTGCTGGGACTCCTTTTTTCCCCTTTGAAATCCTTCCATTAGACTTTCACTTTTCCAGCCCCTAGAGCCCTAGACAAGCCATTGTATATTAGTTTTGACTTGTGCATTGTCTATCTAGATAGGTCAATGTCAGGAAAACATTTCTGGATCTTTCTTTGCTTCCTTCAGTAAACATTATGTCTCTATACAGAAGCTATTAGAGGAGATTTTATTGAATCTATGCTGTCTTCAGGAGTATGACTTGTCTTAGAATCAGTAGTGGAGGACATCTTAAAATGTCTTTTAATTTTAAGTAATTTTTGAGTCAAAATTTCTTTACATTTATGACATACTTAGAGAATTATATTACCTTGATCACTGTTTCTGTTAATGTGGCCTTGGGATTTTTCTGGGATTTCTTTCCTTTGAAAATCAGAGAAAAATATCTGTACTCATGTGACCTTTATAAAAGTAGTGATCTTCTTTTCTTCCTTTAGAATAATCAATAATTTTAAGTTTTTTTTTAATTTTATTTATGTATTTAGGGTCTACAGGGTCTTACTACACAGATCAGATTCCTAGTGATCCTCCTGTTTTCAGCTTCCCAAGGGTTGGGATTACAGGTGCATGCTACCATGCCCAGTCTCCTTTGCCATCTCCTTGTGCCCTGGGGGCAGGGCTGGCATGGCATGAGGGGAATGCCTATCTGGCTGGCCCCTAAAACAATCAGTAATTTTCAAAGACACATTTGTATACAAGAGAAGCAAGAGTAATCTCTTGTTTAAAGTATACTTTCATGCAACTATGACTGAACTTTTCCACCCACAAGGAAATTAATGAGTACTAAGTACTACTACTCACCTATTATGTATTGCAAGATACATAATAGTTTTCACACTGGGGAGAGAATAATTTGGAATATGTAATGTCCAATATCAAAAACTGTTAAGAAAATAATTAGAGCCATAGGGAAATCATAGCATGACTAAAAAGACAATGAAATTATATCATAAAGTGTCATGAGTAGTTACAATGACCATTTTCATGTTCCAAAGTATGGAAATTCTGTACTATGGTAAAGACTCCAAAATATATTACCATAAGGTTCCTTTTTCAGTATGAAAGAAAAGCAAGTGAAAGAAAAAAATAAGAAAGAAATCCTTTATTGCTGGGAGAGAGAGAGCAGCCTAAAGAGAAGCGAGAGACCCTTGAAGCAGAGACAGAAGTTGGAGATTTTATGGGATTGGGCTAGAGGTATGACTGTCTATAAAATATGACATTTTACTAGGAATAAAAATTAATCCCAGAATTATTTCTTCATTGTTGTGCTGATCATAAATCCTCTTCTAGTATTTCAAAGTAATCAAGGGGCTAGGACAATCATAATGCCATACAGAATCAACAAGAAAAATAAAGACAATAGAGAAAAAGTTGGCTCTTCAAATAGCAGATAACAGAGACATATTCATTTTTAGTTATCAGCAAATGCGTGTCCTCTTCTCACTTTGTTAAAGTTTAACATTTAGTTAAATTGTTTCAACTTTACTGATGTGTGATTACAGCCACTGAAGAATGTACCATAAGAGAAGTAGCTTGAAAATGCAGAGAGACGCACCCAGTCTTACTGATTAAAAAGCTCCAGTGTTCACAGATTTTCCTTACTCAAATGCACATATTTCATAGAGCAGCTTTTGGTTACTATTTTAATCAAAATGCAGTGATAAAGAGCTAGCGAGAAAAAACAGTCAGGTAATCAACCTCAGCATCTCAGTGCATAGACTCTAATATTTAGCATTATCCATTTTGGTTGAATGGAGGGGACAAAAGAAGTCACTAGTGGCAGGAAGTGACAGCATAATTTACTTTTGTTTTTGCAATCACTCATAACAGCAAATCACTGGAAATGATCACGGTCTGTTCTTATATAACGAGATTTTTGTACACTGCTTTGTTTTACTCTATTTTTTTTTTCAGTTCTGTTACTGAGAGATCTGTTTCTGGGCAATATGCAAAATGAAGACTGGTAGACATGGTCAAGGAATAACGCAGAAGGGAAATTATTTTTGGAGAATCCTGGGCTCTGCATAAAATCATCCATCTCCACAGCAATTATATTGTAGCAATTACACAATGATTACATAAGTATTATTAATACCTCTAAGCAGAACCAGAAAAAAAAAGGGAAATAAGGAACAAATAATAATTTGAAACTATATAATAGTACATGTAGAAACACACTTATTTTTAAAAAGTAGCAAACAAATGAAGCTTAGGTTTAAGTTCATTTTTATGCATGGTCAGGGCATGCCCTTTACTAGGTATACTTATATTTTGTAGCGTTTATAGCAAGTTAATAATTTTGATACATTTTCAAGACGTGTTGTAAAAATAACATATTTTGATCAAAAGGCATTCTACCTGCTAAGCTTATGTTTGGTAGCTTAACGGAGGCTGCAGTATCTGCATGTGATTGTACAAATACTGTCCTCTGTTCCTTTAGTTTTTTGTTCCTATTCGCTCAGATATCCTAGAAAGGAGTTACCAGTCCTCTTTTCTCCTGACTACTGCATCATGATCCTTCTCTTAGTCTATCAAACTACTAATTTTCAGGGATCTCCACTATCACATTGACTTTTCCTAACTCTCCATTTCTCAAAACTCTAGAACACAGAACCTAATTCATAGGTTTTATATTATGGACAATGTTCTTCTTACTCTTCCCATTTAATCTTTATCCATGTAGGACAAAAGCAAGATAAAGGCTGTTTTTTTCCACTGTAAACTTTGTTTATATACTTTGAGATGGGTACTTCCATGGAGTTTGGGCTGGGCTTGAACTTGTGGAGATCCTTCTACCTGTGCCACCTGAGTGCTGAGCTACAAGTGTGTACCACCATGCCTGAATCCAGCGTAGATTTTAGAACAATAAAGGTGATAAGAATAACTGATAATTAACCAACCTATCTGTTAATACTTTCATTTATTTCTCAAATACATGAAGTAATCAGTTTTAAACATATCCTGAAGAAATGAAGGAATATTGGTTGCGGAATAACTGTGAATGTGAATTGTCCCATCGAAACAACGAAGTTTAAAAAAATCAAAATGTTAAATCTTTCTCAGAAAATCTAACGATCTCTTATCTTTGCCTGAGATAGGGAACCAACACTCTTAGTCTAACATATCCGTGTTTACTGCTCAATTTAATCTCAGGGAAGGAAATGGAAAAAGTTAAAGCAAGAAAGGAAAATAGGGGTAATAATTTACCGAGAAACTGTTGAGGAAAGCAGTACATTTCAATTATACATGGGACATTTGGGGTAAATTGCAATTCTTGGCAAGTTCTTTCATTCTCATAAACAGGTTCCCAGTGTTGGTAAGTAATAGCCCTTTCTGACAGAATTGCTTCAAGCTATATTCCCTCTTAAATTGTTGGAAGCTTCAAGAATGTCTCAATATAATATCTCATGAAGAAAACTTACAGGACTGAGTATGAATAATAAATGAAACGCTTTTATGGAGAGCACAATATTAGAAAGAAATAGTTATACATTTTGCCATCAGAAAACTTGAATGACAGAACAGTTAGAAATGCTATGTGTGGTAAAATAAACAGTTATTTTCTAGTTTGGGGATAACTATGTCTTGCAGGGTTAAAACAAAGTCTTTGTGGATGTGATTAAATGCAAGATTGTAAGACAAAGATATTGGTGTGTATCACTCCAATTGGGAACAGGGTGCATTCCTGACTAAGTCTTCATGAAGAGAGGTTGGAGAGAAATTTAATTTATGTAAAGGAAAATAAATTTTACAATGAAGCCAAAATGGATTTAAAGATGCTTACCTAGAAGACAGGAGTAATAGGAACATAATCTCCAAATGTCCACATCTACCAGAATCTGGAGAGGAAAGAAATGAATTCTCCTCTATACTTTTATGGGAAGAGACAACTTTAATTTCACTCAGTAACACTGAACATTAACGATATCATATGTCCAGATTCTTACATCATCAGATCAAATACAGTCTTGTGTTACTTAAAAATGGCAAAGTGCTCTCACAATGAGTCCTTCAGTGAGACACTGTGGGACACCATAGAATGTCCTTAGGCTAACCTAAATGGTGCAACCTACTACATTATGCACTTATTCTATGTGACAGATCTTTAGCCATAAGCCCAGGTAGCATGTTACTGTATTAAAATACTGAAAGTAAGAGCAATACAATACTGTGTACCTCGCTATTCAAACAGAAAGCAATAAGGGAAAACATGGTATAAATTTATTTCTAAAAAAATTAAAAAACCTATGCTGAGAGGCCTTACCACGAGTGGAGTTTCAGAGCTTGTAATTGGTTCTAGGTGACCAACTGAGTGTTTGCTAAAGAGATAAGAAGCTAAGACACATATATAAATTAGGCTTAAACAACATTACATTTATAATTTTTGTATTCAACAATGAATTAACATTAGATTACAAGGGGCCAGGGAAATGGCTCAGTGGAGTAAGCACTTCCCTGGCAAGTGCAAGGGCCTGAGTTCAATCCCTGGTCCCACCAAGCTGCAAAAAAACAAACAAAAACCATTAGATTACAACAAATTTCTGCTTAAAAACCTTTCCAGGAATTTGTGTTTCTTTTTTAATACTTTGGCTAAAGCACAAGCACAAGTATGAGCTGTACAAACATAGTTTTGCTTGCATACTTATTCTAAAAACATCTTTACATTTCTAAAATCCATAATGATTTTTCACTTTTTAAACATACTGTTAAAATATAAGACACAAAGCTATTACCATAGACCTACATAGGCACAGGGTCATCAATATCAGTGTCTTCTACTTCTATGTTTGATTCCACTGTAGGTTAGCAGATGTGCTAACACCCCGGAGCCCTCATATCCAGTAACAGTGTCGTCCTCTGTCGTCATCTCCAGTAACAGTGTGGTCCTACCTTTTTTCTTAATAAGTAGAAGGAAGAACTTCAAATAACAGTATAAAGAACAGTATAGTGAACACACAAACCCTTACTATCATTATCAAATGTTGTGCACCAAATACAATATGTATCATTGTATTGTTACATATTGCTAAATCTTGAAGTATAATGTTCTTGTTTTAAACTAAATCCCCACAAGCACATGAATAATTCAGGGAATTATGGTTCTGGCTTGGTTACATCAGGAGATATTTAGAATTTTTCAGCAACATTACAATTCAGGGTACCACCTCTGGTTATATTGTCTTTTGTGGGGGGTGGTTATTGCTATATACACCAAGAATTGAACTCCTGACCTCACACTTGCCAGTCAGGCACTGTGCCACTGAGCTATATCCCTGGCTATATCCATTGCAGATCAATATGTCTTTTTGTTACATTATGTAACATGGGGTTCTCAAACAGTGTATGTAACCAAAAACAGAGATGAAAGTAGTTATCTAACACAAAGGAAAGATACTTTTTCAACTCTTCATAAAAAAAGAGAAATATAAGCTGAATTAGAATGTGTGACATGCTTCTGAATATATCTAGCTTATATAGAAACCTCAGTATTAGCAATAATTTATTAATTTGTTGCATATTATAAAATAATTGCTAAGTATGTATCCTCATGGTATAGTTTCTTAAACATTCACATTAAATAATTAAGGAAAAATATTGCTGACTTATAGTAAGTGTCATTGAATATTGGTAGTTGTCATTAATTTTTGAGGAGAGGAAAGATTAATTAGTTTGTTAATGATTAATGACTTCAGCCAATATTCTTAACAAAATTTGAAAGTGAAGGAAATTTTATGGAGGTTTATGTGCATAAGAAAATTAAATTTATCAGATGAATAAAAGTAGTTATGATGTGACAGTGGGTAGAAAAATGAGTTTACAGGCAGCACTAAAAGTTAATGTTAAATCATTGAATAGTAACAGTCATATATAAAACATTCTGGACTAGTACAAAGTCAATACATAAAATAGTAAACCTAAGGTAGTTGAATGTCAATGGAGTGCCCACTTTTGACAGGTGTAGACAAAGGAAGGGTTGTAGAAAGAAAAAAATCAGGATGTGTGTGTATAGAAAGTACAGTTGGGATAGATAACACTGTGCTTCTACATAATTCTATGAGAGGCAAGATCTGCACTAATGGTGGTTGGACAGGATATTATGTCGGCTTTTAGTGCTATGGTCACCACTAGGTAAATAATTATTGAATCTTTGATATAATTCAGCTATATAAAAACCTGTAAATATAATTTCATGTATGCACCTTGTACAGTACCAAAACGTTATGAAAACAGTTTGCAATGTATTAATTCATCGACTCTGTATGGTTAAGGTGTCTTGAAACTGTCTGATTGACATTTGTATTTTAATAAAATAAAAATAAA
>PVKA01016521.1:0-47744 GCA_004027165.1 Ctenomys sociabilis
TACAGGCATGCGCCACCATGCCCGGCTTAGCTCAGTGTATTAAAGCGCCTGCAAGCAGGCACAGGGGCAGGAAGTTTGATCCCCAGGGCTGCCATGCCAACCCTGCCCCCGGGGCATTCTTAGACAGCCATAAAGACTGGTTGTGGTTGGGCACGCCTGTAATCCAAGCTCTTGGGAAGCTGTAAACAGGGAGATCAAATGAGTGTCATCTAGTAGTGAGACCCTGAACACCCTCTAGACCCTTCCCCAAAATACAAAAAGAAAAAAAAAGGATAACTTGAAGCTTTTACCATTTTTTAAGAAAACTATTTGAAATTTTATTATTCTTTTAAATATAAATGAAAGCTATGTAGAAGATATTATGATTATCATGTTATAACTACATGATTGAAATAGCAGTTTAGCCATATAACTAAAAGGAGAGTACAGAATATTTTAATACTATTGTTTAGCCTGTGGGTAACATTGTGATTTTCACATATATTGGTGTAATATTAGTCATTTGTTTTTCCTAAAAAGGAACCAGAACATAAACACATTATTCTAAAGAGAACCCTTAAAAAGACAAAACCTATGGATTTTGTTACATTGATTAAAAGAAAAAGAAAAAGAAGCACAATTTTATTTTTGGAAACACAATTCTAAGTAGTTTGAGATATGATTAAGAATTAAACAATATAAAAAAGAACTAAAAATTACACCTATTGGATCTCAATACTGTTCTCCTTGAGAAACAATTTTTAAAGATAATTAAAAAAATAGATACCTTAGATAATAATACATAATTTTTAAAAAAGCAAGATGATAGGTATTCAACAGTGGTTGTGGGGCTGGGGACATGGCTCAATAGAAATAAGCACAGGGGCCAGAATTCAATCACCAGTTCCACAAAAGAAAAAAAAAAGGTTGTTATATTCCATATTGTTTTCTTCAATGTAGTCACTCAGATTACCGGATATAAGCTTATAAAATTGGTCAAAATAAAAAATTGTAAGCATTAACTGATCCCTTCAAAAGCCTGACAGAAATTAGTAGTACAGTCATTTAGCTATGCTGTGTATATACATATACATGATTTTTCCCTTTTTTAATCTTTCTCTTCTCCTTTCCCTCATTCCACTTGAAAACTATGGAATATCTGCACTGGTAGAATTTTATTCATTCTTCAGTGTAAGCTGTTTTTTATCCTTATATTGTTTCCCTTTATCTCCTGAGTAAATAGTGTTGGCAATTCTCTATGTTCACATGCTGATTTCTTCAGCAGACATTTATTTGGTTTCAAGTGGCCAACTTAATTATGGTTTTGTTTTACTCAGTCCAAGAACACCATATCCTCTATGTTCTCTCCTATTCCAGATCTTCATCCTCAACAAACAAAATCATAAAATAATGTACCACTTTCTGTCATACAACCAGGAAAACTTCTGCTTTGTGACAAAGAAGGAAAGAGCAAGAAGAAACCGTTTTGGGAATGAAAATATACAGCAACAAATTGAATTGCAGATAAAAGAAAATACACAACTTTTATCACATTCTATGCTTCATTATCAAAATGGAAAATATTCTCTAGGATTCATGAAGACAACAATAACAACAAAAATAATCCATAATTTAAAAAGATGCATTAATCTTTGTTATGTTTTTTGTGTATTTGTCCTCCCAAAGCCCCACGCAGTCATTGAGGGCCAATTCTACAGTTTGGGATTAATTCATGATCCACTGGGATTATGGGTCTGAGTGCTGCTGGGATTATGGTGTGAGTGCTACAACCAGTCTGGGGCGGGTAGCCTGACTGTAACATAAAGGAGACAGAGAGACAGACTGGCTCTCTGCTACATTGTTGCCTCTACTCCTTCCATTTGCTCTTGCTGTTTGCCACTGCCATGAATTGCTGACCTCTGCCATGTGCTTCTCTGCCTTGGAGCCAGCTGAGTATGGACTGAATCCTCCAGTAATTGAGTTAAATAAAGCTTCCCTACCTTCACTTTGGGTGTTCGATATTTGTTCCAGCAATGAGAGATTAACTGAGTCAATCCTCATTTTCACTTTGAGGGTATGGGCAACACTTTTAAATGTGAATATTCTGAAATGGTAATTACACAGGCAGAGAAAAATCAAAGAAATTTACTGGTTATTAAAATGTTCTCAGTGCAATATAGAATCCCAAATACAGCACTGTCTATAAAGGATTATGTTCATAAGTGGAAAAACTGAAAAATTAAACTTGGCTGCTGCACAGAAAATGTCACAAAAATAATGACCTGAAAATGGATAAATGATATGTCCTCAGCTCACAGACAATTATAACCATTGCAAGAAGTTAATACTTGAATATTTGACATGAATAAATCCAGGCTTATAAAGATAGATAGAGAGATAGATAGATAGATAGATAGATAGATAGATAGATAGATAGATAGATAGATAGATAGATAGATAGACAGATAGATAGATAGACAGACACACAGACAGAAAGATAGATGAAAGTACATTTTAAAAAAAAGCATAAAAATTCACTTTGGAAGAATTATGCTTGGTGAATGGCTTCAATTTCATAAATGCAACCTAATGAGAAATTAAAGCAACATTACCCAAAGTGTAAAGATTACATAGAACATTGTATAAATGAGTCCTATCAACTAATGAAGAAATACAAAATTTGAATATCAGGAAATAGAAGCAGTAGATTATTTATGTATCATTTTGTAATGCACAAATAAATGTAGTAATAAAAGACTTTAAATAAATAAAAATAAATGAAAATGCACATCAATATTACCTAATGTATACTTGGAAGAGCCTTAAGTCAATTGCTAAGAACTATATAAAATATTAACATAAAAGCTTATTCCATGAATAAACTGAATGTATAAAAGGATTACATGTAATATGGAACTCTCCAACTGCGACATCAAATAAAGAATTTTCATGAATGCATAAACTTACATGATACTCCAAAATCATTTAGTGTTTAAAATTATCAAATTTGAACATAAGATTATTATTATTACTGATAAAAGGCAAGGAAAACATTGCAAATTTAGCAAAAGATATTTTTCCATTGCTACTTCCAGTATTGAAAAATGTTTTATATATGTTCATTTCAATTTTGTCTAACACACTGTCTGCTTATATCCAGCATTAGCATAAAGAGTTCTATTCTTTGCAGAGATTCTTTGAAATATTAGAGTCAGGTTGATGTAAATATGTTCTGCTTTTGGGAAAGAACAAGAAAAAACTGTCTTCGCTATTGCAATAGAAGGTAATTAGAAAAAAATTGTTATCTGTGACTTAATCAAAATTTTCAGTAAGCTCAAGGTTTTGCAGTGTGATTCCCAAGATCCCAAGAGGAAGAATTATCTTCCTCTGTATACATTGTTGTGTTGTCCATATAAATATATGAAAATAAAGATACAGATGTGAAAATACTAGAAAATTGAATACAACAGAGATTTCAATTATTATAATTTATATTTCATTTATGATTAGGTGCCTGAATACTCAAAATTCTCTACAAATAAATTTTGGTAAAACAGTGTTGATCAGTGAGGAAATTTAGTTTTAAAGTACTACATTTTAGGCTGGATGTGGTGGCATATGCTTGTAATCCCAGCAATAGGAAGGCTGAGGCAGGAATACCTCTGAATTCAAGGCCAACCTGGGCTACCAAGTGAGTTCAAGTCCATCCTGATAGTGAAACTGTCCCCACAAAATAAAAAGTACTACATTTTAGAGTTTTAAAAAGTATTAATTTAAAATTTAAATGTAATGTGATAAAAAGTGCTCTTCTATCATTAGAGAATGTGTATAAATACTCAAAAATATATCAAAGAATTTCTAGAAAGGGTTTTTTAAAATACTTTTTTATTTAGAGACTAGGGTCTCACTATGTATCTCAGATTGGACTTGAACGTACTGTCACCCAGGCTGGCCTCAAACTCATGACAATCCTTTCTTCAGTCTCCCATTTTTTGGGATTATGGCTGAACACCACCCCAAGCAGGTTAGAAAGAATTTTTAAACAGTGGATGGGAATATTGAATATTGTGAACACAACAAATGAATGAAAATAAATCTTCAACTAGTTAAATGGCTTATAAATCAAAATGTTGCCAAACATGTTGATTCTAAATTCACACTGAGGAAGGTTTGTAACTTGAGTAAGAATATGTGGGGTCAGTTCATGGTTGTGGGAAATTGTCCACTACAATGATACATATCAAGCAGCATAACTGGCCATTAGCCACAAAACGACATACAAGGCACTCACACAATCTCCAGACTTTGCTGCATTCAACTGAATGACTCAATTCAGTGTAATTCTTGCTGAGAGAAGGAATTCAAACAGCCAGTTCTCCAGAAGAATGTGGCTGCGAGGCTTACTATGTTAGGTGACATCATAATTAGGTTTTGTAATTAAGACTGAACTATCTATAGCACTAGAATAAATTATTCATCACCTACTCATTAAGTAAGTATTCATAAAATTAATTTCATTTCTTAAAACATGAGAAAATTGAAGATAGTTGATATAAAACCTATGACATCTTATTAAGTACTATAGGAATATTTTTTAAATTTGATAAATTTTTTATGAATGTAAAATAATCAAAAACTATGAACATATTTGATGATGGTGATATATATGTAAAATATTTATTTAAAATATATAACAAAAATTAAAATATAGTTTCTCTCATGGTAGACAATATATAACTAACATGTATTAATCAGTGGGAGCAATACAAAATAGAACAATGCTTGGGGAGAAAGCATGGCATTTTATAATACATATGTGAAGAAGCCAGGTCTGTGTAATAAAAGTATATGAAATATAAATATCAGAGGAAAAATAACTTTAAAACTACAGTAAAATTTAAACTTGTATTTAGCAGTTTTAAAGTCATATAAATTGAATTAAAATTTATCAATACTTAGGATGTAAAATTGTGGAGCAATCACAAATTTTCATGTTAACAATAGTATGTATGGAACACATACATTTTTTGATGTTTTGTATTGTTTTCTTTTCTGTGTCTTTTATTAAATCCCGGTAATACAAATTATTATATTGCTGCTTTTATTGCATTTTTTAATTTTGAATATTGACTCCTGAAATTCAAAGAAAATATTTCGTAATATTAGTAACCAATATATTCATTTAAATTTTATAATTAGTTCAATTAAATAAATTGTTATATTTTATTTTACTATGTTTCACAATAAAAATATTCAAAATAAATGTCACAAATTCTGCTGTTTCACTGTTGTTAATTTCCAGCACATTTTAAATGCTTTGTCTATTGTAATTATTTGAACAAGAGTGGACAGTAAGACATGCCATTTAAGAGAAGTTACAAATTCAATTTAAACAGACAACTGATAGCAACTTATATTAACAGTTCATTCAATCAACTTTTTGGGTGCATACGGGCAGCTACTAGTCTGCTATAACTATTTATACAAACAGTTATGAACAGCCTGCCTATCCATATTGATTTACATCAGTGGAATATAAATGAACTAGAAAATAGTGCATTAGAAATCCACATATCTGAATTAAGATGGATACATTAATATTGTCATTTTTGATAACCACCAGCATTTTCAACTAGGTAATTACCTGTACAGTTATGATTTTACATAAACCAAAATTATATAAAAATAGGGAGAATGTATAAGATATGAAGCTGAGCATACATAGAAACATAGTCAATATCCTTAGCAATAGTGTTTTTTGAAATACATTTCAAATAATTCATACATATACTTCCATTGCATGATGAATTTAAAAAACTTAAAATCAAGGCTGAGGATGTGTCTCAGTGGTAGAGTTATCACTTGGATTCAGTCTTCAGTGTACCAGCACCACCCCTTTTAAAACGCTTGCAAGAACAAATGTTTTCACTCTTCCAAGTTTTCCTGACTTCTTTATAACCTCAAGAATTATTGTTCACTATTTTGTATCTGTATATTCAAAACAGGATAGATATACAGCTACTGTCTCTTAATTCAATGAATAGAAAGGTTTGTTCTTTTAGTGCTTGTGGACAGCTTATCATGTCTGCATCTTGTACTATGAATAACCACTACAAAGACAATAATATACAATGTATTACTTATTGAAACTGTCCTACTAATCGGTTTGAAACTATCTGCTATTTGTTTCTCAATAAAATTATTTTTTAAAAAAAGAATTATTGTTCTACTCCTTCTTGCCTGTTGTGAAACTGTTTTATCGTATTTTTTTCTTTAAAATAAAAAGTAAATAAATAAAAAACCTGAGGACTAGCCAAATAGCTCAGCAGACTGAAGTGCCTGTTTAAGCAGAGATCAGGGCCCAGGGCTGTCAGCTGTGCGGGCCCTACCCACGGTGTTTGCTGAGATTGTGAGTGAGACTGAATGTGGTGGCGCTTACCTGTAATCCCAGTGCTTGGGAAGCTGAAAAAAAGAAGGACCACTAGGAGTTTGATCTGTGTAGTGAAACCCTCTAGACCTTACATTAAATACAAAAAAAAAAAAAAAATCAGAGATTATAAAGAGGTGCTTATCTTTGGTAATAAACGATGGGCTGAGTTAGGATTTTAAGTACTACTTGTGAAAAACTCCTGAGATGATAAAGTATTGAATGGGCATGACCAGAATTTTTAAATGTACAATAACACAATGGACTGTAACAAAGAAGAGTATAACATAGTATAATTCAACTTATAGCAAAAGATGATGTACAAAGAAGAAATGTCCAGAGAGGAAAACTCGAGCAGACGAGAAACTGGATATGAATGTCGATGTCTGCTTGTGTACTGCATTGCAACGTAAATTAATCTTAATCTCTCAGTGCAAGGCAAGAGTGTTCCAAAAAAGTACTGGAATAATGTGAACACTCTGTTATGCAAATAACAAATATATAAAAGCATTAACAGTAACATACCTGATATGGAGCAATTTCCATATGCTAAACTCATTTCAGTGTGTTTTAATCTCCAATACATTATTATTTGATTATATGAATATTAATCTCTTATTGCAGAGCAAAATATTGCAGGACAAGGTGGATTATTACTTTGATAAAGTAATGCTCAGAAATATCACTAACATTAATGTGTCCATAAATAGTATATAATTCTGTAAATGGAGAGACCTTTGATTAGATGACCCAGGTATGATCTATCTAGAGACTTGGATTTATGGTGCTGTTATTCTTCTTTTTTCTGTGTATTAACTTTCTGGCAATTTCCATTTCCACCACTATTCAGAGGAACTATTTAGATTTCTATGCAAAGATCCTGTGAACTTTGGTGAATTGCATAAATTACATTCTTTTGCCATTTTGTCCTATTTTCTATATAAAACTAAATTTTTGTTGTTGTTTGTTATTTGGGGATTTTATTGGTTGTGTTTTAGTTTTTCTTTTACATAAGAAAAAAATGTCTATGGGGCAAGATGTTGAATATATCTCTTGGTTCCCAGACAGACAGGTCAAGAATACTGCGACCATTATTTTTGTCTTAAAAGAAATAAACCATCTAATACATTTTGACAAATAGAGTTAAAGCAATTTAAAAATTTTCCTATGATTTTGGAGTCATTTGGCCTGAATATTATCTGGTTTGTGGGCTACTGCATTTTTTGGATATAAATTATTTATAATTTTGAAAAATGAATAAAGTTATTTAACATCCCTTAGATAGCATAAGTCTCCAAGGTGTTGAGATGGCATGAGAGCAAAGGACAGGTGTAGCTTCAGAGCACATGACTAGCCCTTGAACCTCCTTGCACAGACATAAGAGGAATCACACAAGTTTAGCAGCCTAGGATTGGATGTCTGTTTCATGACATTTAACCATGTAGGAGAGTGATTATCAGTTTAAAGTAATTAATTAGATTGGTGTATACAGACAAAATCATCTTACATGGTAAACATTAACCCTGGGAAACTAAAAACCTGCTCGGTTCGAATGAGCTCAACTAGACAGATTTGTGGCACATGATGTCGATCTGAAGCTGTAGACACCACCGCTAATATGGGTTTGAATTCCCCAGATGATAACACATAGCTGGCACGAGCTACTGCTCTTTTTTGGAAGTCCATTTGTCTGGTTTATGTGAATGATAGAGATGGCCTTTTTCTAAAGCTTGAGCTTCTCAAAACATGGTGGCAGGGATCCAAAATAAAGAAAATAGAAGGGGCCAAACCTTTCAAAGCTTGGCACAGTCCCACAACATCACTTTTGTTCTCTTGTAATAAACTCGCTCCCTCAATAGAAAGTGAAATATACAGACAAGGAGAGAAGTTGTACTATCCGTGGGGGCTCTATATCTCAGAATCCTTTTACATTAACCACATACTTATCATGCCCAGATACTGTCATTGTATTTTGTTGTTGAATAATGTATCAATCTGTCTTCAAATGCACTGATGTTTTACTTAGCTGTATATATGT
The DNA here is from genome assembly GCA_004027165.1 of Ctenomys sociabilis. Taxonomy (NCBI): domain Eukaryota; kingdom Metazoa; phylum Chordata; class Mammalia; order Rodentia; family Ctenomyidae; genus Ctenomys; species Ctenomys sociabilis. The sequence goes on from PVKA01016521.1 coordinate 8,445, forward strand.
GTGAGTGTGTGTGTGTATGTAAATATATGTATACGTAACATATATATATATATGCCTATACAATGAATTTGTTATTTCAGAGAGTGCCATTTTAATTTTCAGAATTTTGATTTGATTCTTTTCTGTCCTTTAAAATCTTCTCCTTAAATTCTGCATCGTTTCTATTACTATTTGTTACTCCCTTGGATTGCTCAAAAGTGTATATAGTGATGTTACAGCTTCTCCTTGTTAATTTCCATGATTGAATTTCTTACTTTTATCATGTGATGCTGCTTCTTCTAAGAGCTTCACAAACATGTTATTGTCTAGCAGACTTGTTTTGTGGAGAAATGAAAATTTCTCGTGGGGTTTTCAGATTCAGAGGTCTTAGGGGCTAAGATGTTTCAGTGTCTCCTGTTTTCTAGAGGCTGCTCTGTTTCTTGGCTAGGATCTCTTGCCCTTCTACTTCAGAACCACAAATGCCAAGTCACATCTTATCTTACTAATACTTAAATTCTTATTGTCTCCTTATTCCAATTATAAAGGTACTTATGATTATGTTGGACATGTGTAGCTCACATTTCATGAAATTGTCTAGAAACAGCAGATGAAGACTTGTAAATTCATCTGTAAACTTATTTGCTCAGTGGTACATAATCTCATATTAATATCCATGTATTACAGATATTATGATATAGTTTTTCATATGTGGGAAGAAGAATGTGCTATTATTCTGATTACCTCCACAACTCAGTTAAATTTTAATTTCAGACATGATACTCTTCATTTTAAACTTTGTGCTTTGCTTTCATATATAATTTCTTTTGTTCCTTATAGATTGATTACTTTTTATATATTCTTATGTTAGTTATTTGTAATAAGTCCTTAAATCATATCTGTTAGTAGTATGGAAATGTTATTCATTAATTTTAGTTATTTTTATATGACACAAGCTACTCTCAGCCCACACAATATGTTATTTATGAGTTCTATTTTGAGGGTGCTTGTAAGAGGTTTTGATTAATGACAAGTACTTTTTAATATTTTGCATTAATTTCTTCTCATATTTTAGAGCCCAGCAAGGAAAGTCATTTGTTGGGGTAACTAACAATTAGTAAAACATAAATATGGAAATAAACTTGATTTGAGAAGTATATATGTGTGACTGTGTATCAATGAAAGGGTAAATTATGAAAAACTCATCCCTTATATTTCTTTTTAAATTAGCATGTGAAAAGTTTAATTTTATTACTATCAGAACTTATAATATATGATCACCAGATCGACATGCACTTTTTTGTCAAGTTCTGGATCTATAAAGACTAATACAATCACTCTTACTGATCATCTGAATGTTGAAAATTCAAGCAGAAATGTTGAATCCCAAAATATTTCTACTGTCGCTGTGACTCGCATGCTTCTTTCCCTTCCTCTGCCATTCTAAACTGTACATTTCCATTTCCCATGGTGCACATTTCCATGACTCATTTCTGTCACCTCCCAAAATGAGAATCTTCATGTGGCCTGTTATTACAGCCAAACAGCAGCGATGTGTAAACAGAATCGAGGTTGATCTCAGGTGAAACAGAAAATGTGAAATAGGCTATGCAGTCAACGGAAAATGGCTCTGTGTTGAGAAATTGAACATAGAATTACTTATTAAGCAATTTTCCTACATGAGTAATATGTAGATAAGGCGGCAAAATATTAAAAACAGATTTCAAAGTACTTGAGAGTGGCCCCTCATCAGCTGCAATCCAACTCATTTAAACAGCTGCTTTTATGGCTCTTAACTAAATTACTTGCTATTCTCCTGCCATCCCATCTAATGTCCTTATCACAGGACGAATAAATTTTATGTCGGCCAACAGCTCAGCTCAAAAAAAAACAAAAAAAACAAAAAAAACAGGTTTCAACTCAGGTGATTTTGTCAATAGCTTTCTAAATAATGACCATTCATTTTGATAATTTTCATTATGTTTCATCAGAAACAAACAGAATTTAGGCACCAAAGTAGGAAAAGCATCTTGGGATCATGGCATTAAAGAAATGAGAAGCATGGCACTGGGGCCAGCAGTGACTAGCTAGCGCAGAGCAAACTGGATTTGAGCTGTGTATCATGCGCAGTTGTCACAGTGCATGGATCAGATGGAGAAAGTTTCTCCTAAAATAGTGGAGCAATGTTAGATAAATATTTTAGATCTTCCTTCCTCAGGTTTACATGATGTTCAATGAAATCATATGTTCTTGAGATACTGATACTGTCCTTGTTCTTCAGATACTGCCCATTTCAATATTAAAATATTAAAATTCATAATACTGATTTCTCAGTTACTCTTCTCATTGCTGGGACAAACATCCAACACCCACATTGAAGGAAGGGAAGGTTTATTTAGCTCACAGTTACTGGAGGCCTCAACTTCTCAACACAGTTCCTGGAGCTTTCTATACTCAGGTCATTCCAAGGCAGACTGGCACATGGCAGAGGGCAGCACTTCATGGCAGCGGCAAAGAGCAAAAGCAGATGGCCAAGACAGTGGCAACCATGGTTACAGAGAGCAAGTCTGTCTGTCTCTCTCTCTTAAATTACATTCAGGATACCTGCCCCATGCTGGGTGTAGCACCCACACGCATAATCCCAGGAGTGCTCAGACCCATAATCCCAGCCTTGGATCACGAATTAATCAAATTGTAGAACTGCACCTCAATGACTGCATGAGGCTTTGTAGGAATGAATACATGCAAATCATAACAAATGTTAGGAAATCCACAGATACTTGCCTTAAATTTTCAATAATCCTAAATAGTATGTTTCATTAATACATTTTTTTCTTGTAAACACTTAGGATTTTTAATTAATTTATTTATATATTCATTTATTTTTAATGTATTTGGTACATGGTTTCTCACTCCATAGCTCGGATTCATAGTGATCCTCTTTTCAGACACTCCAGTGATTGGATTACAGTGATACACCACCATACCCAGTGATCTTGGTGGCTCATTGGGTGGGCCATGGGATGGAGCTGGCATTGCATGTGGTACTGGGATCAGACCCAGGTCCTTGGGCTTGACTAGGTAGGCTTTAGACCACTGAGCTATCTCCGTGGTGCAAAACTAAGGTTTAAATAATTTAAGAAATTTGTGGAAATGTAAATAAAATCTTTGGCAAATATAACTAACAAGAATTTTCCCTGTAATGTCATATAATGAGGAAAGTGTATAAGGCTGTATATCCAGAAATACAATCAGTTATCTTTTCCTATTTCTGTCTTTTAAAGTCACTGTTTCTGTCTGTCTGCCATATTCAAACATTCTTTTTTTTTTTTTAACTTTGAGAAAAGCAAGGCTGTTAGAAGTATTGCATTCAAACTTTCTAGGCTTTTGATTGTATAGAAAGGGCATTATTCTGTACATTCCAATTTAAATAAATCAAGGAGGCAGCCTGAATTGACCTTTCGTGAAGGCTATACACAGCAACGAAACTTTCGAAAGTCATATCGTGTGTGTAGTCAGCAAGAATTGTGTGACGGCTAAAAATTGTCCTTAAGGCAGCAGAGTCATGAAAGAGAGTATTTGTATTACTTTTCTAGAGCTGCGGTTAAAAACAGTACTATGGATAATTTCAATTACGCAAATGCGTGGCTCCACTGTTCTGGAAGTGAGCAGTTTAAAATCAAAATGTTGACAGGGATGGTCCTTCTAAAGACCATACAGCAAGGACTTGCTGCTGGTCTCCTCTGTGTTTGTACACATGTATTTCATCCTGTGCCTATGTGTCTCTCCTCATCTTTTCCCTTTTATACGGTCAGTGCAATTTCATGTTAACTTGATGTCCTTTCTTGAATATTTATCTATAAATATGTTCATAGATGCCCTATCGGTGTTTAGAACCTCCAAAGGAGATGCTTTTATGGAGTGGGGAAGACAATTTAACATAGAGTGATGTTCATCATTTGGACAAAATAGTTGAAGTTTCCCAAAATACCAAAGAAGTCCCCAATTACCAGTTGCATACTTTATTATGTATGAACTAAGAGCAGGTAAACACTCAGTAACTCCAGCCAAATACGATGTAAAGAGAAATATCTGCACAAGCTGGCATTTGGCTGATTTGCAGCTCCATGATAATTTCTGTATTCCATCATTTATTTTTATCTCATTTTAAATGATTTTGCTACTCTTAAGCTTTATGATATCATAATATATTGTGCTAACTTTATCAAATAAAATTATGAATACTAGCAATAAGTGTGTATGTGAATTTGTTCATAGTACATAGACATTTTAATTGCTTATATGTCATTGTACCTATACTATTTATATTACAGAATAAAGGAGGCACTTGCATACGAGGATGTTCCAATAGTATTTGACTTATTTAAAGAATAAGCACTAGGTTTTGGCTGACTGACTGAGTTAAACGAATCTCCTCTCACCAACCAGCATGAAAGAAACAGATCATTAGACTTGTAATTTTCCCAGGTAATAACAATCTGAAAATAATCACTAAATGTTCTGCCCCAATCTGTACTTACATATTTAACTCACAAGGATAGAAACTAAAAGCATGAAGCTAAAAAATATTTTGAGAGATATGACATAATGTGCTTCAGATATATTATTAGATTTTACTTAAATCTGATAGTTGCCTTTTTTTCTTGGCTGGCTTAGCGCACCCTGAGGGCTGGGCTGGTGCTGCATGTGGTGCCAGGGATCGAACCATGGTCCCCTGCACCTGTGTAAGCTTGCCTAAGCAGGTGATTTAGACCACTGAGCTATCTCGCTGGCCCAGCTGCATTATTTAAATAAGCATTTTCAATTTACTGGTAAAACTGGTCTTTTTGGTGTTGTCCATTGCAAACATATTTGTTATTAAATGACAAAGAATGATTGGCAAAACATATTGAAATGGAAGCAATCAGCCAAAATTAAATGTCTTTAACTAATACATAATTGAAAAAATAATATTGCAGAAAACAGGTTTTATATGATGAAAGCAAACGGAAAGCCTAATGTAACTGCCTTATTTACAGATGTGTTCTAACAACAACATAAAATACCCACCAAAATGAAGCTGTGCTTACCAGTCTGCTGAAAAGCTATAAGTGAGTTGGAGATATTTATCTGGATTTAAGTCACTCTTCAATCAAAAGCATTAATAGCAGCCTTTATAAATACTACCTACAGAGTTACACTAGAGAACTGAGATTGCCTGTCAGTATGGTCAGACCTCTGACTCTCTGAAACCTACAGAAAAATGTCTCTTAGCTTCATTGCTTCTGATAACTGCTTGCAATTAGCATTTTCTGGGCTGAATTTACATCACTGTAATTTATGCTTTTTTCTATATAGAATATTTTCTCTGTGTCTAAATTTCCCTCTTACTATGATTCAAAAATGGAAGAAGAACTCAATATAATCAACTGTATTCTTGTCATCATTTAATTATATATGGATGAATTCTTCCTGGCCAGTGTGGTGGAAATGAAATCATGTGTGTCTTTGTGTGAAGGACAATTTAAAATGATGGTGGGCCACTGATCCAGATACAAAGCTTGCAAACAGAGTGGAACCATTTGACCTTGATGAACTCAGTGTAGACAAAAACCTGAAACATTTTATTTTTCACTGTTGTTAGATGTTAATTCTGTACTAATGCCTGACTAATATAGGTACTCAACCCTGAGTGTCATTCTGCATCTCAAACTAAGCATACAAAATAAATCGCTAATTACATAGTACTAACACAATAGTTAATTTAAGGAAGGCATGAAAAGTGGCACTGAAGCATGTAGACAGATGCACATACCAGTAAGCAAACACGTAGTAAATTGTGATCAGATGCACTTCCATTTGCATTCATTCCAGCATTTCTCTGAGGGGCAGCTGTTGTAAGCCAATCTTGTAAATTCTTAAAAATTTATACATCATGCATTAAATCACTTCATCTAGTAAACACTGAAGATACAAATTTAATCTGTGGGATTCGTAATTAATTTAAAGACTCCTCTAGATTAGAATCCCATCCAGACAGAAAGACACCACAGTGCATGAGAGGGAAAAAGCACCCAACCCTTTGGGGTTCAGGTCTTGCCCAGATTGCCTGAGGAGCTGGGCATGGATACACCAGCCTTAATGCTTCACCCGCTGGAGTTTGGACTTGCTTTGTGTCCTTTCCTTTCTATGTACTTATTTGTACCATTTGAAATGGAAATGTTTATCTTGTCTCCCTGCATGTTGGGGGGTGTTTTCGTTTTGTTTGTACAGGTGTTCCTAGCTAAGATTTTGCCTTATATCTCAGAGACTTTAGATTTGGACTTTTCAGCAATGTTCAACCTGTTAAGACACTTTGGAAACTCTTAGAAATGGGCTAAATGCCTTTTAAATAAAAGGAAATGCATGAGTCTTTGGGGGACAGGACTTACAGCCAGATATTGCATGAAACCTAACAAGGGCACAGGTAGGACTTTCCAGAGGTAGCTGAATGTATGGCGTGTAACACAGGGATTAAGGAGGTGATGCCAAGATTAAAGGTGCCCACTCAAAGGTCTGTAGCATGGAAGGGGCGGGGTGGGGGTGAAGCAGGCCTGTTACTGCTGGGCTACTTCTGTGCCTGCTCCTGGTGCTGTCGTTGCTGGCTGCTGTGCTTCTTCTTGCCTTCTCTGTTTCTTCTCTGAACTGCCCTTCTACTATGCTGTTCTACACTGGAGCCAGCTAGCTGTGGACAGAAAGTTAGCCTTTCCTCCTTTAACTTTGGGTGTATACTATGTTGTCTCAGCCACACAAAAGTTAACTAGGACAACTGCATTCAATTTGTTGGGAAATCATAAACAGCGGCCTCTGGGAAGTACGGCTGCAGATTATATGCCTTTTCTGCACTTCATTTTGCTAATTTAGAAGCTCCTATAGTGTGTTCTTGTGGTAATTTTACATACAGAATTTTCTAAGCTACTTAATATGTTCAAGAATAATACGTCTTTGTGTTAATCTACTCACATAAATTTTTAATGTTCTATTGGTACTGTAACATGCTTATATTTCATTAATATGAATGCCACACCACATTATCTAACACTGTTGTAACTTCCAATCTCAAATTATCATGTTTTCTCAAGTCTCTTCACAAATCCATATATAACAAATACCCCTGTTTAATGTACATGTATATATCCTCTTTGTGTTAATTTTATCCTAAGTATCATACATTGTACTCATTCACAAAGAGTTGTTTTGGGCTGGGGAGATTGCTCAGTGGCCTAAGAGCCTGGATGGCAGTGCAAAGACCTGGGATTGATCCCTGGCACCACATGCTATGTTCGTTCTGGAACCCTGGACACTTTGTGCCTGCCACCAAAACTAGGCGTGGTAGTGCATGTCTGTAATCCTAGTGCTGGGAAAGCTGAGACAGGAGAATCACTATGAGTCCAAACTACATAGTGAAACACTGTGAGAAGAGTGGGATGATACATGGGCTATACTATTGTAGTACATTCTGTACCCTATTCTGCTCATCCCCTCATTTGTCTGTAATCTTCTATTCAGAAAAATCTAAACTTATATTTTGTATGGAAACAATGAGTAGAGACTTTGTGCAGAGAGGCAGCAGGCCTCAATAAAGAAAGGGAAGAGTAATAAAAAGTTCAAAACGAGACTTGTATAGTTACCCATTCTGCATGCTGAATGTATTCATTATATGTTGCAAATGTACACTAATAAAATATTTTACAAGAATATGTCTAAAGAAAACTTCAAAAAGCTGTTTATATATGGTAATTAGAAATTTGCAGAGATACAAATTCACTGAGCTAAAAAATATATTCCAATTGTCACTTAGGCTTGAAAACTCCAAAACATTGCTTTGCAGACCTGAAAAGGTCCAGAGAGAGCCATAAGAGAAGATGAAAATCATTACTCTTGAGTGCACTGAAGAAATTAGCCTTGAAATATCCCTTTCCTTTTAATACTCACTTATTTCTTAAGAGTAGCCCTAAAATTGATTCATAGATGGATATTTTCTTAGAAAATTAAGTAAAAGTATGCATATTATTGTATGCAAATGAATTTCACTTTATTTTTAGAAACACATTTCTTTTGATACACACAATTTAAATTAACCAAAAATGTCACTGCTACTTCATCTTTAATGTATTTTTTGTGAAATAATAAACCATATTTTCCCACAGCACTAACTACACCACAGGAACGCAGAAGCACTTTTCAAAGTTGTGCAAACTCTATTAGGTCACAGGGATATCACTTAGGAAATTAGCATTCATTACAGTAAATGAATCTCCAGAGGTTTGGAAAGGTCAACACAGCTTTCAAAAAATTATAACATGAATATTATTGCTCACCCATGATGATGATATTTTTATTGCAATATCTGGATATTTGTAAATAAAGGTATGCTTGTATGTTATGAGAGAGTATTTTTCTGTTTAGGAAAAGAGGCTAAACTAAATAAAATTAAAATAGACCTATGTATGTCAATTGTATACATCTGAAATAGCTGATCTCCTGTATAACACATAAAACATCTTTATATGTTATATAAAATACTACAGCTAAGAATTCCATGAGATCCTAATTCTGTAGTTAACTCATAACCATGAATAATTATTGGTTACATATTTATATAGAATGACAACATAGGATTAGGATTGACAACATTAGGATTGTGTAGACACTATACAAAGATATTAGAATATGATTTGTAGACTTTTTGTCTCTTATGAAAATGTTTCATATATTTTAATGATGAACCTGTGAAGTAAGGTGTGGGGGACCACCTGAGCAGCTCTCCTTGAAAGAAAAGCGACTGTCTCCATTTTGACTGAGTCTGATCCTATTTCCTTGTACTGTTATGTACAGAGCTGGCTAGGACTTCTGTTTATCCTTTAATTGGCCTTAAGCAATGTGTATTGGTCTAGCTGAGGTGCAGGTGATAGTCTTTGGAGGTGGCATGTGTGTTTCCCTGGTAAGCCTGCTGCTCCTTAATGTGAGCCAGGTGGAGATAGGATGATAGAGCTAAAGTTCCATGCTGCCAACTGGGATGGAGCTTCAAGATAGAGGCTATGACTTCCTTGGGCTTGAAAGACTACATCAAAGCTGAAGCCCTAGACTTCCCAAAACATTAAATACTATATAATGCAGATTACTCTCTCTGCATATCCTCTCTGCATATGGCAGAGGTAAATGTAGCCTCCCCCAGCTCAGCTCACAGTAGTCACCTACTTCCCACAATTCTCAGTCAATCCTCAAGCCACTCCCCAACTGAATAAAAACTGCGTGAGGCCCTGGATCACTCTCTTGATTCCGGAAAGCCAGGTCATGGCAGGACTTAGAGCTCCTCAACTCCCCAGTGATTAAAAATATAATTTAGTGTCCTCATTTCACCAAGGGTTGCATGAAAGTGGTAAATTGGAATCAACTTGATAGGATTCCAATAACGTAATTTTGGGATTGCAAATATTGGCTTCTTGGACTGAGATGAGGACCAGGAAGTGTCTCCTAGGGTAAGGTATATAGTAATGTGCATAATGTTCATCAAGACAGCAATATGTTCAAGATAGCACATTCTTGGAAGTCCTCATTGTTCTTAGTTGTTTCATGAGTAGCTATGGATTCTATTACACATTTACACATTAAAATGCAGAGAATAATTTAAATTTTCATCTTTACCCAGAAATTAAATTTGTAATTTTCAAACCCAAACTAAATTTTATTTTGATTTTTTTCTATACTGTATAACAGCAAATTGAATAATCTTGTTTTAAGGAGTATTCTGTATTCATAAAGAATTTTTTGACATTTCAAAATCTCTGGAAATTACACTCCATGACAGCGCACATTTATTCTAACTAAATTGCTTGAAATTTCTCTATAGTTCTTTTCACTTGAAAACAAATGAATTAGTCCAGCTCATTAAGCCCCAAACTAGGGCAATGGACATTCCCAAGCCTGGCAACTGCTATAACTATCACTAGGAAGACAATAATTTGTTTCATTTCTTTATTTTAGCAAGTTTAAAATCAATGTGGTAAGTTTAAATGATACAACTGAGCACTTTGTTGTTGTTGCTGTTGTTATTTTTGGATTCAGAACTTCACACTTCTTAGGCAAGTCATGCCCTGCAGAGTTATATCCCTAGCCCTAACTGACACTCCTGTTACCAATGCTATCTTTAACTTATTTAGGACACTGGAATCTCTCATGTGGACCTCAGCAATACTTTCTTAGCTGACCTGTCACTTCTACTGTCCCTGCTATTTCAAAATCTTAATCTAAGAGGTAATTTGAAGGCACAAACATAGTATTTTGTCCCTATTTGAGGCACATCTGAAATGAGCAAAATAGATATAAATGTTTTCTTTCTTCTTTTTTCTTCCTACGTATTTGATACAGAATCTCATTGTACAGCTCAGACTCAAAGTGACCCTCCTGGTTTTAGCCTCACCAGTCCTGGGATTGCAGGTGTGTGTCACTCCCCCTAGTCCTTGTGGCCAGCTCAGTGTGCCTGGGGTTGGGGGCAGGACTGGGGCCTTCACAGCATGTGGTGCTGAGGCTTGAACCCCAGTCCCTGTGCTTGCCTAAGCAGACAATGGCTGTATTTCTGGCCTGCCTCTTTTATTGTTTTAAAGTATTTTCTTATTTTAAAAGTACGACTTTTTGTTAAGCCAATCTACAGGTCAACCATGAGAATAAAATAATTACACTAATAATTTTTAGGTTATTAATAAAATGTATCTCTGAGCCATGCTCAAGAATTTCTAGAGGATACATGAATCTAAACTGAGGATGTATAATAAAGAAAAGGGAGCTAAGTAAACTTTGCTGTTTACCCAGTAAGAGAGACAAAGGAAGCCTCTGTATAGTGAACAAGGGAGTTAGGATGCCAGCCCTGTCCAGGATTTACCATATACACATTGGCAATGGTGCAAGACATGAGGTTCAAGAAATTTTTGCTAGAAAGACATTTACAAAATACATATGAATTTCAACATAATATAGGAATATGAAATGGCTGGTCAGAGAACTTGAAATGAAATGGTGACTACAACACCTAAAACTGAATAAATTAAACAATTACTAGTGGCAAGACCACAAATATTTTTCAAGAAAATGAACCAATATGTAGATTTTCACGCATTTGAATTTGTACATCATCATATACTTAACTCTATTATGAATCTTAAATATTTTCATAAACCCTCCTGCAAAAATAGACAGACTGGAGATATACCATTTTTTCATTGATAAGTGACATCTTAGGAGATGGGAGGTGAAGTCATATTTCCCTGTTCTAATGTCAGAATCTGGTAATTTAAAATTCAAAGCAATCATGGATTTGCATAAATAACTCAGTATTTCTTAGCTAACATAATTTAGCTTAAAATGGAAAAGCAGGACATCCTCTTAAATAAAAGCATGTAACTATTTCTCACATTTACAAATTCAAAACGAAAAAATAACTATTCTCATTCCTCAAATTCATCACTAGATCAACCTTCTGAAATGTCTTCCAGAGTTGATCTTGAATCTATTAAGCATCAATGATTTACATTTCTTAATTATTATATGATTAATTTGCCTGTGATTTTTTCATTATCATTTTATTATGAAAAATGATATCTCCTCATTTTTGTAGTGAAATACATGTGCAGAAATTTAATTAAAATTTGGTCTTTGCCATACTTTAATTAAATCTCTAAGATGTGACATAAAGTTTAATACAAAGCTAAGAAAGACTGACTCGTGATGGTGGCAGAGCTCTACACTTGGCTCAGATTTGTCCATTCCCCTACACAGTGATATAGCAGAACCAAGAATTCTTCCCATTCCTGTGTCTTCTTTGAAATATAAAGACATAACAAGCATTTCTTTGCAGCAGTCTGTCATTGCTTGAGGTTACTGAAGAAACTCATTTCTGTCTCAAAACATGTGGACCAAAGAAAGGATTGAGGAAAAAATTATAGAGTGTAAGTTGAATGCCTACAGTTCCATGAAGTATTGGAGAAGCAAGAATTCAATTATTTGTTCAAGCATTGGGGGATGGGATGCGAATTTCACAAGATATTGTAAACAAAGGGATAAAATAGGAGCCCACATTGAAAGGTCATAAGGGCAAGAAGGGAGAACAGTTAAAAATATTTACATATACTAGAATGCAACAGACTCATGAGGTCAGCATGACACATTCAAATAAGGTCTGAGAAGTGGGAGATTCTCTTGGTAAGTTTACTGTACGGATCTTTTCACAGAGGAAGACATTCAATCTCTGATAGAAGAGGTGAGTTTTTTCCTGCAAATATGTAAACCTCAAAAAAAGAACAAAAAAATTTTTAAAAAATGGTAGATATACTTCAGTGAAAGGAAAAATATCAATCTCCAGAAACTAATCATCAAAAGTCAACGATCTCTCCGGAAACTAGGTACCAGCCTATAGCCCCTGCTACTCAGGATGCTGAGGCAAAAAGAATCATGGATTGAAGTTCAGCCTGCACATAACTGTGATGTACCAAAACCTTATCTCAAACTACAAATGAATAAATAAGGGGAAACAGTATGTAACTTATTTCTCTAGTTATGGGTTCAATCAGCACTACTGGAAAAAATTCAGTGTCACTTGAAAAAATATTAAAAAACTTTCTCAGTGTGGCCAATAATACTAACAAATATAAACAAATAATGAAATCAGGGAATTACTATGTGAGCAAAATAAGAATATTAAAGCACAGTTAACATTTCAAAAGAGCAAATGGAAATTCGGGGGCTTAAAATCACAATTAGTGACAAGAAAAATTGACTGGTGTGATGGGCAGAAATAAGTCGGGGTCTGTATGCCACAACGTGATTGAACTATATCAAGGTCAGCAACGACTCAGTACATAGGAGAACCTGTACTGTAACATCATGTAAGTCAGTTGGGTCTCGAATTTTCTGATCAAGGAGATTATGAGGCCACAGAGCAACGTGATCAATGATGTAGAGTGTGCATAAGGAAAGCTACATGGAGAGAAAACTTTCTCTCAGGCTTTCACAGAGAGCAAATTGGTCAAGCTATGGCCATGACTCTTTCATATGGCTGACACTGACAAAAGATCTACAAAGTGCGGTAGAGAGTTATAGGATAAATGCCGAGGGGATTTGACTGACTTTATCATATACAAAAGCTGCATGTCTTGTAACAGAGGTCTTGCTCTATCTTGGTCTTAACCATCCAACAGAAAAGTATAAAAGCGAGGTATAAAAAGTGAAGCTATATTAATATGCTGAGCTGTGAAAGGCTCAAGTCAACGACTTCTGACATTGCCAGTCCTATGGGTAACCCACGACTATAATGGACTACTGGACTCTTTTGGAGTATTTTGCTGAATTCACGCATCTACAATATTTATATGGCAATGGAATACCCATCTCTAACAAAACTAAACAAAATAAGGGAATACCAAAGAAGGACCATTATGTATCTAAATATACAAAACAGGATAGACCTACAGTTAATTTCTTTTAATTCAATGAGAAGAAAGACTTATACTATACTATTTGGACAAGATATCATGTCTGCATCTTGTACTATGAATAACCACTAAAGAGATAATGTTGTGCAATGTATTAATTATTGAAATTGTCCTATTAATCACTTTTGAAACTGTCTAATTGCTATTTTTCTCTATAAAATTAATAAAAGATAAATAATGTCTTGAAATGTACCAACAAATACAGATAGAGCCCCTAAGGGAGATAGAAAAAATTGTTCACAATAGGCACAATCATAGGCAATGATAACTGAAGGCTTTATTTTTCTTAATAAGTACAATGATTGGGCAGAAAATCAGAAACTGAGTAGAAAAACTGAGGAAGACAATGAAATAACAGAAATTCACTGCCATTTATAGCTCACTCTGCCTAATATGACCAATTTGTCATGGAATAGTAAGAGACTGAGGTAAATGAATAGGGCGTAGCAAGGAGAGTGGATGAAAGCACATAACCTGCCAATCGTGGAGAGCTCTCAAATCACAGCTTGGCTCTGAAGTCAGAAGAAAATCTGGAAGACAGTCATTGACTTCATGGGGACTGGAGCTCACATTCTTAAGTGGCCCATCCTGAGTGTGGAGCTCATTTTTACATGTCTCCTCTAAATTCATCGTTTACTTTACTGAATTATTTGAATGAGACAGCAGCAGACCAGAACATTAGAACATTTTATTATCCCATAATAACCCCATATCCTACATAACAAAACAATCCTCATCAGTTCAAAATAATTAAAATTAGGTGGAGTTCATATTTTCTGTTCACACTGAAATGAATGTAAAATCAATAACAGAAAAACATGAGCAAAATCCCTGAATATTTTGAGATTAACAATATATGTTAATTAACATATATTGTTAATATATCTTAACAATATATGTTAAGATAATTTACAATCAACTTGAAAATTTATAGGAAAATTGAAATGTGTTAAACTGAAGATAAATGAAAATTCAACAAATATATGGGTAGCACCTAAATTCTTGGGAGGAAAACTTCTATCACTACACGTTTACATTAGAAAAGAAGAAAGATTTTGTATTAATAATATGATTTCCTATCTCAACAAACAGAATAAAGAAATATAATAAACTCAAAACGATTAAGAGAATAAACACCAAAGCAGATATGTATGAAATTAAAAGTAGGAACACCAGAGAAAGTCAATGAAAAGCAATGCATGTCACAAATCTGTTTGGAATAGTTACCAATGGCTTATTGAGAATTGCCAGAGCCCTGTACTCACACTCATGAAGAAGCAAAACCATACTCGCGCATCTCCTTAGCACCTCAAGCGTGTGGAACCCAGATAGAACAGGGACTCCCCATATGGGTAAGGAGCATAGGAAATTTCAGTACTATTGTCCACTGGCATAATAACAAAAAGAGCAGAAGGTAGAAAATGTGAATAAAGATGCTAAATAGGGCTCAGAGCATTTTTACTCCCCACTCTTCGCTGGCAGGAAAAAGAGACAACCACCACAACGTTCTGCACACAGTGATTTGCAGAGGCATACTGCCCATGCTGCAGGCCGTCCCATGCATACTTTGGTTGACATTATAATTTTATAGCATTATTGTGGGGTAAATAGTGAAACTCTTGGGAGGAAATAAGACCAAATCACCAGAAATAGGATTCAGAAGGTTACCGTGTAGACATATATTAAGTGTGAGACACTTAGAATCATTGCCCTCTTCACTTGTTTTAACATCATAATGTTTTAAATGTTACATTTTAAGGCATTTCTTAATTTAGTACTGTAAGTTTACATCTTGGTCCTGCCATTAGAGAAGAATTATTTATGACATTTACTAGCAATATGAAGCAAATAAATTTTATAGATGCATGTTGTTGGTGATTAAATAAAATAGAAAATGCAAACTATGTAATCTAGTATACCTAATGCACTTTTTCTCAATTTGTGTTTCATTTTCAAAATTATACTACTAAAGCAAAGTGGACATAATTAACCATGTATGGGATATTAATGTATGCTTGTAATAGGGATAACAGCTTTTATAGAGTAGGATGATTATTTTTATAACCCAATTAAAATTTAAAAGTTAGTGTGCCTTCATTATTTAGATTGAATTTTCTTTAGTACAGAAGTTTCACATATTTTGCTCTAGAGTTTGTGCATGTGAAAAACACATTTGGAATTAGAGGCAAAGTATTACTGCTTTAATTGCCATGTAATCAGATACAATTTAATATTGTCCTCCCATTTATTTTAATCATACAAAATGTAATATTTTTCTGATCATTATTTGCTTCTTAATAGAAAGTGAGAAAATAAAATTTGCATGGCCAAAGGCTATATCTGCATAAGAGCAAGTTCATTAACTGAGCTGCATTTGTCAAAATTAGCTTATTTAGCATGATTCCATAACAAATAGGAATTTATAAACTATGCCATTTGTTATTGATCATGAATATTAATATAGTAGAACTTGTTTTTCTGAATGTTCATTGATAGACTTTTAACCTCAACTAACAGCAGCTCTTGTGAGGTTTTTCTTGATATTTATTCTTCAATATTTAAATATACACTGTATTTTGTCTTATTAAATATTAATTAAGTGGTACCACCAAAAATTAATTAAGATGCATTGTTATACAAAATTTAAATTAACAATTCAAGTAAAACATAGATAAAATTTTCACTTGGATAACTTCAAACATTTGAAAGAAAGATATTTATAAAGAATGATGGATTCTATTTCAAAGAGATGAATAATTGGTCACCTTGTATTTTATAACTATAATTATAAAATAATGTGTATTTGAAAAATGTACCTGTACATATAATCATACACCAAAAGTATATGTTCATTTGTGCTCCCATAGCAGAAGTTTGGAAAATGAATTATTTATAAGAAACTGAAATGCCTTTCTTTCTTTTCTGTACTTTCTTTTCTGTCTCTCTCTCCTTCTTCTCTTTTTCTTTCTTTCTTTCTTTCTTTCTTTCTTTCTTTCTTTCTTTCTTTCTTTCTTTCTTTCTTTCTTTCTTTCTTTCTTTCTTTTCTGTACTTTCTTTTCTGTCTCTCTCTCCTTCTTCTCCTCCTTTCTTTCTTTCTTTCTTTCTTTCTTTCTTTCTTTCTTTCTTTCTTTCTTTCTTTCTTTCTTTCTTTCTTTCTTTTTTTGTACTACAAATCCAAATCAGGACCTTGTGCTTACCAGAATGAATTTATTTCTTACACTCCTAGAGGACTGAAAGTGCAAAACGAAAGCCAGAAATTTTGAAAAACTAAAATGGAGCATATTTCTTGCAATATTGTGATAAATAATACCTTTCTAAGGTGTTTCATAAAATGCAAAAAGACATAATACTTGAAAAAACGCTATAATACATAAAATGATAAACTATATATTTTTTAGAAATAATTTTATTTTATTCTTTAAAAATGGAAGTGCCTTGAATTAATCCTTGTTATTTCTGCTCCTATAATTCTTGATCTTTAATATTGGAATAATATCATCAAGCACATTATTAAGTTTATATATTCTTTTTTTAAAGAGAATAAAAATCATTTTTAAAGAAACATTAGAAACAATACAGACGGCCAGCCAAATATCTCAGCGGATTAAAGCGCAAGCAGGCACAGGGACGGGGGTTGGATCCCCTGGCTTGCTGTGCTAGCCCTGCTCCCGGGGGGTGCTGAGGTTGCAACTGAGTGAGTGTGGTGGCTCCCCCCTGTAAACCCAGCTCTTAGGAGACTGCAAACAGGTGGATCACTATGAGTCTGATCTAGTAGTGAGAGCCTGAACACCCTGTAGACCCTTCCCAAAACTACAGTTTCACCTAATAAGCTGTTAAGAATGGAACAGTTTGTAATATTGAATGTTGCTGTCTTCAAATTAGTTGTTCAGATATCTAGATATAAGCATGAAAAATTTGTCAAAAAATTAAAGACAGAAAAAAATAAGCATTAACTGTTTCTCTTAATAGACCTGGAGCACTCAGCAGTGCATTTCTCCAAGCTGTCCTGTGTATGTACACCTGAACTGCTTTCTACCTTCTTCTTTTTTGCTTCTCCCCTTTCTCTTATCACAGTTGTTCCTTCCCTTTGAACAGTTTCTTTCCCTCTCACAGTACCTATTGAACCTTTCAGATTTTATTTTTTTAAGGTTCTTACACTAGGGAGACACTATTCTTGAAAACCATGTTTTATTGACCAAGTATTTGTATATATATATACACAAATACTTTTTTTTTTCCTATTTTCTTTCTTTCTTTCTTCCTTTCTTCCTTCCTTTCTTTCTTTTTTCTTCCTTTCTTTCTTTTCTTCTCTCTCTGTTTCCCTTCTGTCTCTCTCTCTCTTTCTTTCTTTCCCTCTCTCTCTCTTTCTTTATTTTCTTTTTCTTTTTTTCAGAACCAAGGATTGCAATCAGACACTTTAACTTTCCAGGCATATGTTTTACCTACTGAGTTATCTCCCCAGTCCTGATTGGCTGTTTTCTTGAATGATACTTTCCTATGACATTTTTTGAAATGTCTGTCAAAAAAATATATATATATAATATTACCCATATATTTTTTAAACAGGCAAACTATTAAGCCTATGGTGACATTATTTATTATTCTTTCTATAATTTTTTTCTTGTTTTTTGGCAGAATTGGGGATTGAACTCAAGCCCTTGCACTTGCCAGGGAAGTGCTTATTTTTTTTCTGTTTTAATATAGCTTTTCTTTTAACTGATTTGTTTTCTCCATATCACCAGATATCTTCATTTGTCAATTGATGATGGTTAAAATTAAATTGATTACTGATACTAGTCTTAGAAATGATAAATTATTTTATATATATAGATAGATAGATAGATAGATATATCTATATCTATATATATATAATATATATATATATATATATATATATATATATATATATATATATATATCTGAATGCATGGCATGGAGGCTGATGATAAAATTTTATAAATTCTAATCTGATGTCAACACACCTAAAGGTTTATGTGATAGAACCTCAAGGTTAACTTTGAAATTTCTATTTGCAAAAATGATTAATGTACCCTCATCTAAATATTCTCTGAAAGTTACATTACTAATCTTTACTAATAATTTTATTTTTGTGTTTTTATGGCTGTCCACAAAGTGCTAACTTTTGAATCTTTAAACTATGATAATTTTCAGGTTTCCTTCTTGAGATTAGTGATTCCATGGGTGGACACCTGTACCTACAAAAACTTTTCCGAGAAATTTCAAAAATGCAACATCAGAAAATGTATATTTTTCATTTGTGTTAGTATTAGCCTAGAAAATTTGGTTAATATAAACTCTTTCCTGACATTTGAAATTAGGTTTACAAAGACTTTCTAGTAGCAGCAGATAAAATGATCATTCATTCAATGGTCTTACTTTTATTCTGCTAGAAAATCAACTAGATACTATATATCTCCATAAATATTAAAATCTCCCACTAGAACGTATACCTTCAAGAAGTCCAAAGGACATCACCTAAAATTCCAATGTGCATGCTTTTCATTACAGTTATTTTTGATTTAACTTCGTCCTTGTCCGGGGGCTGATAAAGAGTGCATACATTTTTGCTGATATTTTCTCACTGCAATAAAATGCGATGGATATGTATGCTCAGAAGGGCACTAAAATCAGCCAATGTGTTTGCTGTGGAAAACAACTGCTTGCCAAATGCTCTACAAAAATCAGTAAAGGAAGATCATAATTTTGTTCATGTGTGCTACATTAAGCTCCCAATTTGTAATATCTTTAAAAGGTTAAAAATATATCATAATTATGAAAGATTGCCTCATTTAATGTTGTTGGTCATTATGATGAAAATTATAAAACCAGCAGTAATCACCAAATACTCTCTTCTTCACAAACCCCAAAAATTCCTCCCTGCTGGGCCTTAGAATTCTGACATAGTTTTTAGAGATCAGTGTCTGTCAATGTAACTATGTGTGCCTCCAAATCCTGGGTGATGTTTGGTTGTTTTTATTAGCTGCTGCAATGTCATCTGATGACTAAGGTCAGGATGACACTGCTGAAAAACTCTGCAGCACTTAGAACGTCACAGAGAAAGCAGTCCATCAATTTTATGGAAAAGGAAATGATATCATTTGATGATAAGAACAGAAAAGGAGAATGATGATGTCAGCTGATTAATGAAATACTGGTGAATGTTTTTACCCAATACATCCATTCCTTGAATCCCAGAGACTAAATTATTTCACCCAAAAGTTGTGAAACATTTAACAAAGAGCTTAATTTCCACAATATTTTATTTGATTATAATTTATGGAGAAATTATAGTACAATGGTTAAGGAAATAAGCATGGTCTTGTTGACAGTCTTTGTGTACAGTCATTATCTGATAATCATAGTATCATTGCCCATATTCCACTGTTGTCCCACCTCTCACTTAGCTTTTTTTTTTTTTTTTTTTTTTCAGAACGGGGGATTGAATTCAGGCCCTTGAGCTTGCAAGGGAAGCGCTTATTCCACCAAGCTATCTCCCCAGCCCTCATTTAGCTAATATTTCTGCTGACCAAAAGTGAAGTGACAATTAGCTTGATACATAACTTACCTGAAATCATGTTTACCCTATTTCCATTGGGCTTTATGTATCGGTTCTTGCTTGTTATAGTCAACACTGAACTTGCAAATACCAAGTTATCCTCCTGCTGAACTGAGATATGTTCCATTGTACAATGACTAACAGCAACTGTTCTGAGGCTAAAACTAGTCATTCTTCTCAATAAGGTAATGTTTACAGTTTCCAGTAAACCTGAGTTAATCCAAGTCGTCAAGTACCAGGATTGGCATTCTTATAGCGTAATTCCAGAACTTGCCATTCACTTTAGATTCCAAGTCTGATGACCCAAATATCTGCTTCACAAGTAGAACTGCTTCAATTGTTGTGTTTTCTCTTGATATTGTTCTAATAGAAAAAATGCAACAATATCTTATTAATGTATAATAACAATAGTAAATTGCAAAAAGTGCTCTGCTTTTGACAAATTTAACCAGGCTTGGTGGCCCTTGGGTGTTTTCCTAAAACAATCAGAGGATGAAAAAGGAGCATCTCAAGTTTGAGTCCAGCATGAGCAATTAAGGACTTAAAAACAGCCTTCCTCAGAAGGAAAATACACAAAGCCTGACTATTTAGCTTAGTGTGAAGATTTGGGTTCACTCCTTGGTACCAACAAACACAAACAAATTAACAAGACAGAGAGAAGGAAAAAATATAAAAAGCTGTAGGTACTTTCATTCTCCTTCAAGGAAGAATTCGCTTGTTCTTCAATGGAACTTAAAGAAGGCATATTTTTCTGTCTCAACAAACAACTTAGATTGTTTTGTGCCTCTGCTGTGGGAGTCAACTTCTTTGCTGGCTCACATTTTATTTTCAGGGCAAAACCTTTTAGGATCTCGGCTGAATTCATGCTGTGTTTATCGTTGTCCTTTCTCCTCTCTTTCCTATCTTGTTGCCTTTGCAGCGTAAGATTACTCGAAGCTCTCAGTGCTTTAGTCACTCAGCAATTGCTTTTTGATTGATTTCTTGCACTTGCTCTCTCCCATGTTTTAGGATTGACCAACAACCTAGAGAATTAAAGCATTCTGAATTCTTGCTTCATGCCTCTGAGTTATTTTTCTCTAGGATTATTGTCCTTTACATCTTATATGCCTTATTACTTCCAACAATAAAATTTTGCCTTCCCCATAATAATATATCAAATTTAGTTTCAGCTTTCTTCTGCAGCTTTAAACCTTAACCTGAGATTTAGTGGAAAAAATCTTCAACTTCCAAAAAATAGGCTAATTCTGGCTTCCTGCAATTTGTTCATTTTCTTTTCACCCTCTTGTTCCCTCAGGTTTTGGTTGCATGCTCGTTTTTTACACTGAGCACTGGATGTATCTGACATTTCTTCTGTTTTATGGATATGTTTTTCTAATTCATGTCCCTTAAAAATAACCAGTTGTGCATCATTGCTTTGTACGAATTCAGTAGAGATCAAAGTTTTTCTACTTAATGTGCCAATTTAATATTGTATTTTATTAATTTTTATTAAATGTATATTCATAAATATACAAAAAGACTATATCCTCTAATTACTAAAGCTATTTTTAAAATAATTAAACCCAATCTTCTTTCTATAATTTTGACCAAATGGAATCAAACTTTATTGCTGTAAGCATGATTTTAATAATACAAATCATTAGTATCACATTTAAATATAATACTAGATGATAAAATATTCAATAATCTCATGGTATTTTGTAATATCTTCTTGGTTTTCCAAAGGCCGGACTGTCCATACTAGTTATCAAGTAATCAAAGTATCAATTTACTTTTTATCAGATTATGTACCCAGTTATGCATATGCAGTTTCTATGGCCCTTGACATTCAGATTTGAATTTTAGCTGCTATGAATATGAAATGTGAAAAAAGTCTTTGATTATCCAATTACATTTGAATATATAATGAATTTATATTTTATTAGAGGTGTTACTAAAACCCCTACTCAAACTCTCATAGAGGTTTTAGTAACACCTCCAATCAATTCTTCTATTTTTAAAAGTCAGTTTAATGAGTCATTGTATCTCTCTCTCATTTCAATATTCTGACATGGCTAAGATTATTTTACCAGAGGAAAATGGAATTAAGCCATTTTCTACGGAATGAAATAAGTGTTGTGCTCCCACAAAGTCCAGCAGGAGATTAATACTTGAAAGAGATGTTGTGGTGACAAGACCGTCTGTGAATGGGGTCCAATGGAAGGTCATTTCTTGCAGCAGGCAAGGACTGCAGGGGGCAGAGCATGTCTTGATGAACATCGCGAGATATTCAGGATGACTCTTCAATCTAGACAAAGAGCAAAAGTCGTAGTTTACTGAAGTTTCATTACTCAATTATTCTGAAGTCCCTCATTTTCAAATATTAACATACCACTGATACAGTATACTATTCAATTTATTGGAAATTGACTGACTAGGGAGTAATAGTCATCTATAACGGTAATATAAAAAAATGGATTAATTAAGTGTAGATGAGGACTGCCTTCTGAGGTGTACTAATGCTTCAGATGAAGGGAATGGTTAGGAGAACATATCAATATATTCCTAGCATAGGAATTCTAAAATACAGGCAAAGATAAAATATACCAGCACAAAGGTGGTATGATGTCACAACTATGTCACAAAAATATTATATAAGGTCTATCAGGAAACAGTACATAGTAGAAATCACAATATAAAAGAAGTTTGAAATAAAATTAGGCAAATTTTCTAAAATTATTATCAGTCTATATATTTTATATTAGCATTTATAAATAATAAAGTAAAATATCATGGATCCTGTCTCACCTTTTCACTAGCTGTACCAGTTTCTTCAAGATCTGAAACTCTGTCTTCGCTTTCACTCAAACGATTTTGTAGACTTGCGATTGAAATGTTAAGTTCTTCTATCTCTCTTTGACTTTGCTTCATGAGACCTGTTTATTTCTTGGTTTGCTCATTCAAGGAATCTGTCATATTTCTAATCTGCTCTAATTTTGTCATTGTCTTCTTTAGAGGTAGCTATTAATTCTTTTTCTGCAGAGTTTTTTTCCAAATTGGGTTTCCTCCATATATTTCTGTATTTGATTCTTTACTTCAGATGCTATGATTTCAAAGATTCTCTTTTTATTTCAGAAATTATTTCTTCTCTGAGTTCCTCTTTACCTTTCTGCTATAGTTTCTTTGCTTGGGACACTGTTAATTTATATGTTTCAGCTGAACTAGTGTTCCCTGAATTTGTTTTGAGTGGGCATTGTGTTACCCCATACGTTTTTGGATTTGATTCATTACTTCAGATGCTATGTACTCAAAAATTTCTTTTTTTTTATTTCAGGCATTAATTCTAGTCTGAGTTCCTCTATACCTTTCTGCCGTTGTTTCTTTGCTTCCGACTCTGTTATTTCATTCATTGCAACTGAATGAATTGTGTTCTGTGCACTTATCATTGGTGGGCTTGAGGCCTGAGATTGCATTTTGCTCCTTGTGTTTGTCATTTTGTATAGCATTGACCTTTGGTGTAAAGCTTTGGTGAAGTTATAACCTTAGCACATAATTATTATTTGGGTGCCAATTTATTAAGTTTCAGATTATCCATTTATGCCAGGCCTGGATCTAGCTGTTGTGTTCAGCAGCTAGTCTGGCACAACTGTGAGCCTCTGGTTCCCTCCATTGTGTCCCTGGCCCATGGAGCACCGGGGAGCACTGAAGCTCTCCCACACACTCACCAGGCGGTGCTGGGCTGGACTGGGGCCAGAAGAGTCAAAAACACTTCTCACTTACTTGGTCGGCCTGAGGGTGGGTGCTCTGCAGTTCCGCAGAGGTGCAATGAAGAGTCTCCCTCACATGGGTACCTGAGTTTGCTCTTGGATCTCCCACTGGTGGTGTGGGGGAAACGAGAAGTTCTCCCATACACTCATAAGGCCGGGCTGCAGTGAACCTGGGCCGAGAGAGTCTCACAAGTTCTCACTTACTCGGTTGCTTGGGTGCGGGGGCTGGCAGGGAGCGCAGGGAAACTGGAAGCTCTCCCACACACTCACTGGGCAGGGCTGGGGTGGATCAGGGCCAGAGGGTCTCAGAAGTTCTCACTTGCTCGGTGGGCTTAGGGGCCCAGAATGTTCCTCATGAAAATGTTTCTTATTTTAAAGACCAATGAGGAAAGTTGTGTAAAATGCAGACAACAGAGTATACTGTTATGAGCACATCTAAAATGTTTAAAATGATACCTCTTTAGAAGCTTAAGTAGAAGCCAGGGAGATAGTTCAGCAAGCTAAGCACCAGCTTAGGCAAGCACAGGCCAGCGGTTTGATCTTCTATACCACAGGCCATGCCTTCCCTGCCCTCAGGCAGGTAGAGCTGACCAGAGTCCAGCTATACTGGTGCAAGCCTATAGTCCCAGCACTGGGGAGGCTAAAAATAGGAGGAGCACTATGAGTGTGAGCTGCATAATGAGACCCTAGAACAAAGACATAAATAAAAAACAAACAAACAAAAAATAATAATTATAATCAAGTAGAAAATAAATTAAGATTTCTGTTCATGTGCTTAATGTTTATGTTTAAATTGCAAGGAAGCTATTTATGAAGAAATTATTTCTGTGCAGTAGTGCCTTTAAGAAATGTAGAACTTGTTTTCAATATCGAGCAATGATTATTAAAATTATTGAAAATTTCTGCCACTATTTCATCAAAGCGAACAGAAGTTATAAATTTCATGATGTTATTTTATTGCAGTTCATTGATATTTGTTGAGAAAGTTTATTAGGTGTATATTTTTATTACACATTTTAAGTAAGCCCTCCTCGGTTAATTTATACCAATCAATAATTGCTTATAAATGAAAATATTAAGAATTGTGCAGTGATCTAGTAAGATGAACACAAAATTAAGAGCATAAAAATTTTATGCAACATTTAGTGGTTATCTTAAAATATTATTTAAGATGGAGTGTTTATATTTTAATGACTTTTACTAAGGTATACACACTGGGTGAATAACTATAATTAGTAGAAATGTAGATACTGTTCTATTATTATTTCTAAAATATTATTTTCTCAGGGCAACATGTTACAGAGCATCACTATCTTTACTTGGTTATAGGCTATTAAGAAATTCTTGGGTGGAATAAAGGCCATTGTGTGTATTTTGACAACACAGACTCTGTGCTAGATTGTTTTTACTATCTATATGTTATTTTCCATTTTTGAGGTAGTCTTCAAAGAAACAATACAAAGTAAAATCAATCATATGATTAAAATGTAGTAAACAGGACTGGCCCGACAGCTCAGCAGACTACAGTGTGTGGTTAGTCACGTGCAAGGGCTGGGGTTCGATCCCCAGCATGCTGTGCCTACCCTGCTCCCAGGGCAAGCTGAGAGGCTGATTGAGACTGGGCATGGTGGCACATGCCTGTAATCCCAAAGCTTTAGGAAGCAGAAAACAGGAGGATCAATAAGAATGTGATTGGCATAGCGTGACCCTGTAGACCCTGTATTAAAAATGTAAAAAGAGAATAAAATACAGTAAGCACTCAGGGCAGCTCAGACTATAACCTCAATAATCGGTGACACTCAGGAGACCACAAGAGTGAGCCATCCTGTGATGCTATGAAACATTGTCTCCAAATTAAAAAGAAAAGCACAAATATTTGCTAGAGCTGTGCTAAGTACAAAGGGCTTGAATTTAATCTATAATACTGCAAATAAATAAATACTAAAAAATGAGTAAATAAGGAAATAAAGAAAAAACAGCAAATAATGATGTTAATAAAATTGAAAAAAATCATGTAGAAAAGTCTAAAATTTGAAATAACACTAAACTGCAAAGAATTAGATAACTGGTCTTCTACGAAAATTGGGAGAAATGATATTGACTTTCTCTACACAGTACAAAATGCAGTGCCTCATTTCTAAATGCTACTGAAAAACTTATGAGATGAGATGTGAGTGCAATCAAATTTATAGCTTTGACCTTTTGTCTCCCTCACATAACATAAAGTACCAGCATTTTAATTTAAATAGCAAAAAATACTGAAGAAAATGTCAAATTGGTTGCATACAGTTTAGGAAAATATTTGTGCAATAGCTTTATAATTTTAAAGCATAAGATTACAACTATATTTGATACATTTAGTGACATCAGTTGATTTCATGATGTAATTAATTGTTCTATACTTGATTGCCTGTTGAGATTAAAATTACCTTTGTGTAATCAAAGAGCTGAAAAATTACCTTTACTATTTTTGATGTATATCTGTGCAATGCAAAAATGGTTTTTAAATTTATCTTAAATTTTCTAATGCCAAACACATATCATTGGAATAGTTTTACTCAGGTGTGATGGAAATATCATAAATGTAACTGCTACAATTTTTAAAAACACAAAATTTAAAAGAATGTATAAAATGTATTTGTAGGGAGAAGATCTATATTATTGCATTTATTTATGTAACTGCCTTTAGATTTTTTGAATCCATTTCAACAAAACCAAAGTCAGAATGAGAGTGTCCAGTACTTTAGCCATTGTGGTTACTTCTGTTGGATTTCAAATTTATATACAGTAACTTAAATACATGAAAACCTAACAGCATTACTCGCACAGGATCTCTTAAAAACAACTAGGATGAAGGAAAAAAGAATCCATCATCAGCAAGATGATGCCAAGATGAACAATGTGAGATGAATAGGCATCAGGGAGAAAGCAGGAATAAATACAATGATATAAAAAGAATATGGGCAGAAGAAATAGCAGAAAACTTCCCAAATATAATTCTAAATGGGGAAAAACTGAAATAATTTACTCTTAGATATGGTAAAAGACAAGGAAGTCCTCTATCACCCCTCCTATTCAATATAGATTTGGAATCATTAGCAACAGCCATTAGACAAGAAGGGGAAGTAAAAAGAATAAGAATAGGTAAAGAAGAAGTTACATTATCAATATTTGTAGATGAGATGGTACTTTATTTGGAAGACCCAAAAAGCTCCACCAAGGGGATCCTAGAACTGATACAGATATTCAGTAGTATAGCAGGATACAAAGTGTATACTCAAAAGTCAATAGCATTCCTCTACACAGATAACAAACACACTGATAGAAATACCTTCTACAATAGCACTGTGGAAAATGAAATACCTTGGAATTCACTTAACCAAAGAAGGTGAAGATATTTTCACAGAAAATTGCAGTGCCCTAAGAAAAGAGATAGCAGAAGATTTCATAGAAATGGAAAGATATTCCCTGTTCCTGAAGAGGAAGAGCCAATATCATCAAAATGACCATACTCCTAAAATTGTCATACACATTTAATGCAATCCCTATCAAACTGCCACTAACATACTTCCCAGACCTAGAGAAATCCTTCCTAAAATTTGTTTGGGATGAGAAAAGACCTAGAATACAAACGCAATCCTGGCCAACAAAGACAAGACAGGAGGCATCACAATTCCTGACTTCAAATTATACTACAAAGCCACTGCGATAAAATCAACATGGTCTTGGCAACAAAAAAGAAAGAGTCCTCTAGAAGCACACTGAGCCACTTAATCTTTGAAAAAGGGACCATCCATGCTTACTGGAAGAAAGATAGTCTCTTTAACAAATGGTGCTGGAAAAACTGGCTTTCTACACACCAAAAACTAAAACTCGACACATGTTTGTCACTACGCATTAAGTTAAAGTCAAAATGGATTAAAGATCTAAACATTAAAACAGAAACATTCAATCTTCTGGAAGACAAAGTAGGTGGAACTCTTTAAGACATGAGGGTAGGCAAAGAGTTCATGAACAAATATGTATACACAGGAAACACTTGAAATAATTGACAACTGGGACAACTCTTCTTGAGAAGGTGTTGCTCATCAAAAGAAATTATCAACAAAGTGAAAAGATGAGCCACACATTTTGGAAAAATCTTAACTAATAAGCACTCAGACAAAGGTCTGCTCTCTAGAATTTATAAAGAACTAAGATCCATTAGAGCCCTCAAATTTAAAGACCCAATCAACAAATAGGCATCTGAGATGAATACACACTTCTCAGAGGATGAAATTAAAGAAACGAATAAATATATGAAAAAATGCTTGGCATCGCTAGCCGTCCATGAATTAAAAGTTAAAAAAACACAGAGATACCATCTCACTCAAGAAAAAATGGCTATCATAAAGAAATCAACCAACAACAAATGTTGAATAGTATGTGGGGAAAAGGGAACACTTTTCCATTGCTGATGGGAATACAGACTGGTGCAAACATTGTGGAGATCAGTGTGGAGACTCCTTAGAAAACTAGGACTGGAAATCCCATTCAAGCCAGCTATACCCCCCTACTGGGAATTTTCAAGGAGGAACTGAAAGCATCGTGTCATAATGATATACATGTACCTATTTTTATAACAGTACAATTTGTGATAGCAAAATCTTGGAAACAACCAAGATGCCCATCACATGAGGAATGGTTGAAAAGATGTGGTATTTTTAAACAATGGAGTATTACTCAGCTACAAAGAATGATAAATTTGAAGCCTTCATATTTAAGTGGATGTCACTCAAACATATACACATAAGTGAAATAAACCAGACCCATGTGTGCAGATATCGTGTAGTCTCCCTAGTATAAGAAATCAGAAAAAATAAATACAAATAGAAAGGTATGAAAACAAAGAATATAGACAGATAATTAAGGTAAACTGAGCTGTATAAGTTGCAAGGTAATAATCAGATTCTCTTCTGGAAGGTTAAAAATCTAAGTTTGGAAATCAAAAGTTGGAGAAATGGAAGGGCTGCAAGGTCAGGCAACATTTTGTTCCTAACCTTTCAAGGTGAATGATAACTCATGGAACTCAGTTGTGCCCCAAGTTTTCTGATAAAGGAGATTATGGAGCTACAGAGGAATGTGATCGATGATCTATAGTGGGCCTAAGGAGAGTGTCACATGGAGAGAAAACTTTCTCTCAGTTTCTCACAGAGAGCAAACTGGTCAAGCAATGGCCATGACACAACTACATGGCTGACACTCACAAAGGATCTATAGAGTGATGTACAGGGTTACAGGATAAACCCTGAGGGGACTTGACTGACTTCATCAGACAAAAATGTCACATTTTTTAGTTATATAGGTCTTGCTTTATCTTGGTCTTATCCATTCAGCAGGAAAGTATAAAAACAAGGTATATAAAATAAGGCCATAATAATAAGCTGAGCTGTAAATGGCTCTAGTTAACAACTTCTTTGGATAATCTAATACTGTTGTGGATTGCTGGACTGTGTTGGATTGCCTCGCTGAATTCAAGCACCTATAATAATTGAATGACAATTAGAATACCCATCTTTGACAGGACTAAACAAAAAAAGGGGATAAAAAGAAAAAACCATTCTATGTTTGTGTAAACAGTACAGTTAGGATGAATATGCAGTATGTTTCCTTAATTCTATGAGAAGAAAGATTTGCACTAATAGTGTTTAGAGAGAATATCCTCTCTGCTTCTTGTACTATGGATAACCACTAGGAAGATAACAATGTAAAAAGTAAAAATTATTGAAACTGTACTATAGTTCAGCTTTAAGAAAAAGAAAAGATAGGTCTGCAGCTACATTCTCTTAATTTATTGAATATAGGCATCTGCTCTAAGAGTGTTTTTAAATAGAATATCATGTATGCACCTTTTTCAAAGAAAAACTGCTATGAAAACATTATGCAATGTATTAATTACTGAATCTGTTCTACTAATTTGATTTGAAACTCATTGCTATTTGTTCTTCAATAAAATTATCAAAATAAAAAAATTAAAAAGAGCATTCTGAAAGACAGTGATATATATATATATATATATATATATATATATATATATATATATATTATACATATACCTAGGATATATGTGGTATATATATATATATATACATTTTTTTTTGGTGGTATCAGGGATTGAACTCAGGACCTTGCACTTGACAGGCAGGCATTTATGCCACTGAGCTATATCCCTGGCCTATAGCATTATATTTGCAAAGTACAAGTCACTTATGAATAAGTAATTTGGATAATATTTAGAAAGCTTTACGGATTTTGAATACTTATACAATGAAATAATTTTCTTGTTTTTTGTTTGAAGATTATGGAAATACTTAGTTTAAATTTTAAGCAAGTTTGTACTAAAATACACCGCACTTGTTTTAACAATTTAGTCGTTGATAATTACTGTAAGAGGAGCCTTTTCCAAAACAATCTGCAGATAAAAATTAGTTTTTTAGTCTAGTGTGATTTTAAAAGAAAATTAGAGTTAGGTAAAAGTGACTATTAGAAACAAAGTATGTTTTGATGTTTTGTCCTGCATTAGAGCAAAGAGATAGATATAAATTAAATGTCGGATTCAGTATATTTTTAGTTTCATGAGAAAAAAAAAAAACAAATAGAAACAAAGTGCTTG
Organism: Ctenomys sociabilis; assembly: GCA_004027165.1. Classification (NCBI taxonomy): domain Eukaryota; kingdom Metazoa; phylum Chordata; class Mammalia; order Rodentia; family Ctenomyidae; genus Ctenomys; species Ctenomys sociabilis. The sequence goes on from PVKA01016521.1 coordinate 38,922, forward strand.
GCAATTTAGGATAAAAATAACTTTGAAAATGAACATACAGAAAGAGAATACAAAGAAACAAGTGTTATGTTGAGTAGGAAGTTTTCACATTTGCAACAAGAAATGTAAATGCCACAGAATGCATGATCATAGGATTCACGGTGAGAAAATGCAGATTGCATTTGATTACTGGTGCACTCTCAGTGTGATTGATAGCTCACGACCAGGTGCCAATTAGAATGGAGTGGAAATAGACATTATAGGGAATCCAAGAAAATAGAGATGTAAAGTGCTCATTCTGTAAGTGAAGTCACATTTAAGTATAAATATCATGTTTAGGATGGGTTCATTGCACTTTCTTTTGATATACATTAATAATAAATTAAATTTAAATACATATTAAACAACAAAGCATTGCAGAATGAGTCTTATATCTCATTATTTAAATTAACCACCAGAAAAGCATCTCTCTCTCTCTGTCTCTTTTGTATTTTGGGGAAGGGTCTACAAGGTGCTCAGGGTCTCACTACTCGACCTGACTCATAGTGACCTACCTGTTTACAGCCTCCCAAGTGCTGGGATGCCTGGCTTCAGTTGGTCTCAGCTCAACCTGGGGCTGAGGCCTGCACACCAGGCCTGGGGATTGAATCCTCAGCCCCTTTATCTGCTTGCAGATGCTTAATCTGCTGAGCTATTTGGCTGGCCTGTCTTCACTTCTTGATTGTTGAACATTACTTCTTAAGGTTTTTACATTTAATATTTTTTTTTTCCTTAAAATACTGCTTCTATAATCTGCTTAATTCTTAGCAGTTTCCCCCGTCATCTTTTTTCACACAGATGCTCAGTGGTATGTTTCCCACTAAAATAATTGTATTGGTACCTGAAAAATATTTGAGTTTTACAGTATTTTGTTTTTCATAAAATTATTTTACCTGGGCAGGCAAGATAACTCAGCAGTATAAAACACCTGCTTCGGTAAGTTCAGTCCAGTGCACAGTTCAATCCCTGACCCCATATGCCACACCAGCACCTGAGGTTGGGCTGAGCCTGAAACATACATACACACACAAAGGAAAAATTTACCTGAACAGTGAAAAGTACTATATGTTAAATCCACTAAGAGAGCAATATTAATTAAAAAAGATAAAAATCAATAGCTACAATAAAGAAAGAAGCTTTAGAAAATATGAACGTATATATAAATTCTGTATATTGGTATTTATCTTTGCACTTATTGCTAGTACCTTCCAAAATGTGTTTATGATATTCTTGCATGCCAGTGTGTGGTCTTTTATAACCTTGGCCTTAGCTCATATGTGCAGAGGATTCAGTCCACCCTTGTAGGCACCCAAGACAGAAACATGGCAAAAGGCAGTAGTGGAGCATGAGTGCTTTCATCATAGCCGTCTGTGAAGCAGGGTCGAAGAGACAAGACCAACATAGAGAAAGCCCTGCAAAGCTATAATAGCCCCAGGGCCCTAACTTCTCCACCTATGCTCTAGGACATGCATCTATGAACATCAATAGAATAATCCATTGATAATGGTAATATTATCCTGTTATAGCTACTGATTATGATAACTTGAGCAAGAATGCCCAACTAAATTGACTCAGCATAGTTCTGAGTGTGGAAGAAATATCATATAAAGGACTGTAGCCAAAACAGTATAAGAGGAAAATGAGAATGGAGGATTACTTCGGCATTGTCAGAGAGCCCCAGTCTTCACTCTGACCTTGAATGTCTTCTCCTGGTATCCAGTGCAGACTTTTCAGGCTTCTGATGTAGAAAGTTCAACTTTCTACTGCAAATCCTGATGGGCCACTGTAATGAACTTCAGACCTGCAGCTGGTTCCTTCAGAGCTCAGACAGACCATTTACATTTTTCCACTCCTAATTCCACTGAAAGCTAATCTTGTACAATTTTTATTTATTTGTATATCTTACATTAACTCTCTTTCACTAGTAGGCACTGATGGATACAACCATAACTTCTCCAGAAGTTTCTTTGTGCAGGCTAGTTAACAGCTACATTTTATAACCCCAGTTCCTAAATCTCTACATGAATAAATATTATTCAAATTTAATTGATATTGAAAATGTAGGTCCACGGTACTATATGTATACTTCAAATCATTTATTTTCTATGATTCTTTTTTATGCAACTTACATTTTGGGTAATTTTTTTCTTCTGAACCTACTTTTTATAAGTAAATATCACATACTCAGCCATTTATTTCTAATTTGCTTGGATATATTTCTGCTTTTCTATATAACAACCACTGGTAAAAAATGAAAATAGCACAAAGAAAAAGCACAAGAAATTGACATCTAGATTTAATACTTAGTATAAATTTGAAACAAGAATATTGTTCAAAACTTTAAGCTACCTTTTCCTGCACCACACGCCGCCCCAGCCCCACTGCTGGCCTGCTGACTCCAGGTGTGGTGGTGCACTGCTGTAATTCCAGTACTGGGGAGGCTGAGAACAGGAGCATCACTAGGAGTCTGAGCTGCAAATGAGACCCTGTGTCAATACAGTAGAAGAAGAAGAAAAAAGAAGGAAGAGGAAAAGAAAGAAAAGGAGGAGGAGAAGTCAAGCTTCTTTGCAAGTGTAAGAGTTGTATAATTTTATTCTGACCTGTGAAATAACAATAATTCAAACAGATGGTACAGTATATTAAAAAGAGAAAGGAGTGAGAAACAGTGGCCCTGATGAAAGCGTATCAATAAACCTGATACTGTCTACTTGTTGCCATAGGATATTAAATGAAAATATTTGGAGGAAAATAATAATCTATACTATTAGAGCTCTGTGTTTTCTCATTTTAAGAATCTAATCAGCAATAGTCTTTAAGAAGCAGGAAATTTTGTGGATCCATAAGTTGGCAGAAAGATTTTTGGTAGAGAAATCACCAGCTGGGGCTCCACATCAGCCATTCAAATGTAGGACAGCTGGCCTTCAAAGGATCCAGACGCTTTTGCATCTGCAGGTATACAGCTCACATCAGTTTGATAATATTTGCATGTTTATTTACCCTAGAGGAAGAAGTATGACTAAAGCTATGTACTATATTGAGGATTTATTATAATTAGCCTAATTTTCACTGCAAATAAAAATTGCAAAGCATTATTATGATTGGTATAATGTTGTTATGGTTTGTGTCTAGTTGACCTCTAAAGCCTCATGTAGATCATGAGGCAGGTGCAGCTGGAGGAACAGCAACAGACTTGAAGGGCAGAGCTAGAGGACGAGGGCGGAGTTCGAGGGGTGGGGCCAGAGAGGCGCCAACGTTAGACTGAGAGCACACACCGCTCCTGCACCCAGAGGGACTGGGGCCTCTCCTGGAAGTATCAGAGCAGATCGTCCTGCACACAGAGGCACCCAGCCTCTCTTCCCGACTCTGAAGTGTGACACAGTTGTGTCTCAAGGTCTTGCTTTGTAATTCAGGCTGCTTTAAACTATGCAACCTCCAGTAACTGTGAGCTAAATGAACCTTTCCTTCCCTAAGCTTCAGTGTCAAGTATTTGTTCCCATAATGAGAGAAGAATAACTAATACAAATGTCTACAGTTGTGTTTCTGTGCTTTATTACAATTCCCTTATTATTCTCAAAAATAAAATTATAAATCTCTCCTATTTTATCCTTCTTATTTTCCCAGTGCTGCACTTTCAGTTATGTAACATAACATGTGATGTTATGTATATTGTCACCTATTCCTAAGTGCAGCGTGTAAGGTTAGCACATTGACTTAAAGTGCCATGTTAAGTTTTAGGAAACTTAATTTCAAAAATATGTAACTTCTAAAATGTAAGTGAATTAGATTTAGCTTATAACAAATAACATGTGTAACACATATTTCGTAGCATACTCTTTTGGGCTGGTAAAAAAATTCATTAGTACTCTACAGTGAACAGTGTGTATCACAATACATATAAGGACTTGTTGACAATCTCAAGAATATTTAATTTTGTTTTTTAAATAATTTTATTGAGAAACAAATAGTAATGAGACAGTTTCAAAATTGATTAGTAGGATAGTTTCAATAATAAATACATTGCATACTGTTCTCTTAGTGGTTTTTCATTAACAAGATGCAGACGTGATATCCTATCTCAAACACTATTAGAACAAATCTTCTCTTCATTGAATTAAGAGAAAGTAGCTGTATACCTATCCTATTTTGAATACACAGATACAAAATGGTCATTTATTTGTATCCCCTTTTTTGTTTAGTTTTGTCAGAGAAGGGTATTCCATTGTCATTTAAATATTGTAGGTGTGTGAATTCAGAAATATATTTTGATATAGTCCAGTAGACCATAATAGTAGCTAGTTATCTGTAGGACTGGCAGTGTCAGTATTTGTTGACTTGAGCCTTTCACAGATCAGGATATTAATATGCTTTACTTTATATACTTTTGTGCTGGATGGTTAAGAGCAAGGTAAAGCAAGAACTATATAAAAAGAAATGTAACTTTTGTAACTGATAAGGTCAGTCAAGTACCCTCCGGATTTATCCTGAAACCCTGTACCACAGTTTATAGATCCTTTGTCATTGTCAGCCATGTGGATGAATTACAGTCATTGCTTGACCAGTTTGCTCTCTGTGAAAGCCTGAGAGAATGTTTTCTCTCCATGTGACTCTCCTTAGGTACACTGTACATCATTGATCACATTCCTCTGTGGCTCTATAACTACAGAAAACCAAGTTTTCTAAAAAACTTTATTTTCTCACTTTCTCTAAAACTAACACTTACTGTGAGATTATACCAATATTTTCTCTTGTTTCTATATGATTGTACATCCTTTAACAGTATGACATGCTCTACTTATAAAATAAAATAAAAAAAAATGAAGCTTAACAACAATAAATCTGAAGCATGTTTTGACACTCCCCCAATCTACGGACACTCTGTCCTTTATTTATACCTGGAAGAACATCAACTATATGATGGTAACTTTCCCTCTGGGTTGAATGTTCTGTTTCTTTACTAAAAGATTAGTTACATTTTCTTCTCTCTGCTTACATGTAACTTGGTAGCTGCTTCCAGAGGTTTAGGTGCAGTTCCCCTACTAAGATTTTGGATCATGCTTTTCTTTAGTCAGGAGATATGTTTGAAGGTTTTCCTTCAATTTTTGTATTAGTAGCTGTTCATGCTCTGTCTGAGACATGCAGCTCTGTAGCAGAGTAAAAATATTGGAAATACTCTGTGTTTTCATTTATTTTGTGTACCCTAAAAGGGCAATCAACACTAAGTAATTTATAAAGAAGAGAAACGTATCTCACTGTCCTGGAGGCTGGAAAGCCCATTAATGAAGGGCTAATTCTGAAGGAGAGACCTTCATACTCAGTGGTGACATGGAAGAATGTATCACATGCAAAGACAGACCACAAGGGGACAAGAGCAGGAGTGAAATATCACATGGAGAGGGAGAAAGTTGGTGTATGCAAAGCTAATCCTCTGATAACTAACTGACTCCTAATATCCTAGTATTAATTTTCTCAAGAGGGTGGATTCTTCATGACCTATTCACTTCTTAAAGGACTCATATACTGATATCAAAGTGATAATCAAATCCCAGCGTGAGCTTTGGAGAGGATGTATAAACCATACCAGCATTTTTACATTTATTTCATAGAAAATAATTTGTACTTTTGTGTGCTGCTTATCACACTCAGGGCCTCACACATGCTCTGTACATGCTATGCCATGAAGTCACAGTTGTGGCACTACAAAAAATAACTTTGTGGGGAAGAATAGTTTTTATTTTTCAGTAATAAAGTTCATGCATAACACTGTTAATTTTTTAAGTATTTCATATTCCAACCACCTTTTTTTTGGCAGAACCAGGGATTGAACTCAGGTCCTCGAGCTTGCCAGGCAAGCACTTATTCTACTGAGCTATCTCCCCAGCCCTGTATTAACCACTTTTAAGCTTAATGAAATATTTAGTTTAATTCATTAGGGGAATTCAAAACATTTGATTTTCTCTTTAAATATTTTATTTAAATGAATACAATGAATTAAAATCCACAATGACTCTATTTTAATATTTTTAAACTTCAAAAAAATTATTTATTTATTTTTTGGGTACAAGGTCTCACTATGCAACTTTGACTCGTAGTGTTCTTCCTATCTCAGTTTCCCCAGGGATGGGATTACTGGTGTGTGCAACCTCTCTCCGTTTTGGTGATTGGCATGGTGTACCCAGGATTTTGGGGGCTGACAAAGCCTTCGGTGCTGGGGATTGAAACTGGTTCCTTGAACTTGCCAGGCAGGTGCTTGGACCCCTGGGCTATTTCCCAGCTACCAAATCACACTTCAGCATATGAAATGACATTCTTTTTAATTGAGAAAGTATACTTTCAAGTTGGCATACATCTGCATTATTGCTGGTTTTATCTTATTGTTTACTATGTAAGATACAACCATTCACATTTTACTTTTGATGATGCCTATACAGAGGGCACCACTTCTGTAAGCCCTACTTCATCTTGGAAAGCGGAATTAGTAGGTCAAATCCTATAATGTGTTATGAATGCTCATGGATTTTAGGTAGATATATCAGTAAGAGATAATTTCATATTGTATATTTAAGTCAAACATAAGATACAGTATTTTTTCTTTATTCGTTTGTATAAAATGTATGCAACATTTTATCTTCCTCTTTACATATTTTAGTATCAATCTTGAATATTTAAATTTGAATTCTTCTGTAATATAACTGTCTCTGTGTGTTTTACATAAAGCATGCTGGCTTTCAAAAGCACAGACTATAGGGGCATCTGAGGAATGTAGAAGAGGGACATGCAAGTACAAATGGACATGATGTCAAGTGTATATGCCAATTCCCCAAAAGGAATGCAATTATTACATATTGCAAAAATCACTAATGCTAAAGAAATTTAAAAAAAGTAGAAGTCACAGAATACAACCAAAGTACCACTTAAATGTTGATATACTTTACTCCACATACTTTGTCTATTTTAATATATATATATTTCATATTAATACTATGAATGAAACCACCACTAATCCCTATTGAAAGTGTTATGCTCTGAAATATGTAGGAAACAGTACAAATATGGTGCTCTTTTAAGCTCTCCAGTTTCCTCTGCATCTACAGCCTGAGTCTTTCAATGGGATATCAAGTAGTTTCTGAAAGATTCCTTGCCCTCTGTCAAATGCACATATTCAAGAAATTTTATAGAAATAATAATCTACACTTCAAGATTTTAGGACTGGAAGAAAATTATATCTTTTAAATATTTCAACACAATTAAATTTTGCATGTTAGTAAAACAGCATTAACAATAATGGGAAATATAAATAAATTATTACTACGGTTAATGGAAAGGAATCTAGAATATTCCTTTAAATTGATGTACTGATTTATTTTTTAATTTTCACTTAGATTTAGGCCCTCCTTATATTTAAAATAACTGATGGTTATGCAGTGCAGATAAAATTTTAATTAATTTTTCATGCAAAACTATATTCTATATATGTTTTAAGACGGTGTACTCTCTAAGACAAACAAAATATTATATAAGGTATTTTCAGAAAAGGTGTAGAAATTACAAGTGGTAATTTTATCATTCATTTAGGAAATGCATCCTCAGAAAGAAATAAAAAATTAGCTGCTCATCTATATTTGTTAGTGGCATGAGTCAACTTAAATGAAGTCAAAAATGCCCAGTAGACTCTCAAAGTCCAGCTCTAAGCATGTCTTCAGGTATAGCAAGATGACTAGCACTTACATCAGTGAATCCAGGGAGCAATATCTAACCCATTTGTGCTCCACTGCAAGCTGTAGTCCTTTAACTTGGATGAAATAAAGAGAAAGAAGCAAGTTTCCCTGGGCTTTTCTCATGCTCTTCTCTGCTTGAATGGGTACATTTTTTAGCTTTATCACCTTTGTGTATCTGTTCACAGTTTCCTCAGCATTCTCCTGTGGACTTACACTAATTTATTCCTGGAGCTTTGAGTCTTTTTACCACAGGTAGATGCTGTGTCCTTGACCCCTCTTTCATTCAGGTTTCATTGTTTGGTGTGAGGAGCAGCTGGGCCTTGTTGCTCTCCAGCACATAGAGGCCCATAGGGGATTATTATGACCGTAATCCTGTAAACCTTCCTCCTCATCCATGGATTGCTGTTGCCTGTCTCCCACCAGAGAGCACTGATTGATATACAGTCACCAAGGATAGAAATTTGGCCATATGCCGGGCGTGGTGGCGCATGCCTATAATCCTAGCACTCGGGAGGCTGAGACAGGAGGATTGTTGTGAGTTCGAGACCAGCCTGAGCTACAAAGTGAGCTCGAGGCCAGCCTGAACAGCATAGTGAGACCCTGTCTCAAAAAGACAAAAAAAAAAAAGAAAAAAAAAAAAAGAAATTTGGCCATAAAACAAAACGTATGGTTTTGAACTGTAAGAAGAATAGCACATCAGCATTGGAAAATATTTAAGTGCTCTTTCAAAACCTTGTTTCTGGGGCTAGGGAGATAGCTCAGTGGAATAAGTGCTTCCCTGGCAAGAACAAGGGCCTGGGTTCAATCCTCCCTTCCAACAAAAAGAAAGCTTGTTTTGTACATCAAAATTATAATTGTCTTTCACTGAACACGGTCGGCTTCAGTGTTTAGTTCAAGAAAATAAATATGTTAATAAATGCATTGTCAAGCCGGGCATGGTGGCGCATGCCTGTAATCCCAGCACTCGGGAGGCTGAGGCAGGAGGATTGTTGTGAGTTCGAGACCAGCCTGAGCTACAAAGTGAGCTTAAGGCCAGACTGAACTGCATAGTGAGACCCTGTCTCAAAAAGACAAAAAAAAAAAAAAAAAA
>PVKA01016522.1:0-26951 GCA_004027165.1 Ctenomys sociabilis
TTTTTTTTTTTTTGGTGCAGGGTCTCACTATGCATGCAACCCACATTCATAGTGATCTTCCTGCTTTTTGCCTCCCATGTGCTGGGATTACAGGCGCGCGCCACCACGCCCGGATTGCATCGCCGGCTCAGCGCACTCGAAGGCGGGGCCGGCGCGGCTTGGGGAACCAAGGATCGAACACTGGTCCCTGCGCTTACCTAAGCAAGCGCTTAGTCCGCTGAGCTATACCGCCGGCCCTGCTTTGGACTTATTAAGTGAGATCATGCATGGAAGTTGCTCAGTATAGTGTCTGACACACAGTAAGGCCCTTGTAAGTGTTATCCGTGGTATCAGTAATTACTACCTGGGTTCCCCGTGGCAGTGGAGTAGGAGCTGGGTGGGGCAGGCTCTCCGCTGGCTCCTGTTGCAGCCTGGCCTCCTTCCCCACCAGCCTCTGCCCTCAGGCTGCCCTGCAAGCCCAGAACCAGGCCCGACCTTCTAGGATGTTCTGAAGAGAGAGTGGCTGTGAACCCAGGCATTGAGGCTTAAGCCCATAAACCTAGTCTCTACGAGGCTGAGGCAGGAAGATGAAAAACTCAAGCCTGGTTTAGGCAATTTAATGATTTAGAGAGCTGGGGATGTGGCTCAGTGGTAGAGCACTTGCCAAGCATTCACAAGGCCCTGGGTTTGATTCCCAGTACCACAATTTAGTGATTTAGTAGGGCCTTGTCTCAAAAAGAAAAAAGAAGCCAGGCAATGTAGCACACGGCTATGATCCCAGAACTTGGGAGGTGGAGGCAGGAGGATCACCTTGAGTTGGAGACTGCCCTGGATAGACAGTAAGTAGAAGGTCAGCCTTAGATTACACAGCCAGACCCTGTCTCAGAAGAGAAGATGCATGTGACATGCTTGAGAGTTGGAGGTGGGAGAGAGGGGAAGAGACCCTTCGCAGCTTCATGGCCCTGAGCCTGCCTGTGCCCCTGCACTGGCAGCCTCCCAGTCAAGGTGCACTGGTAATAATGAGTGTAAGGAGTCCAGTGTGAAGTGACAGGGAAAGGGGGAACCGGGCTGACAGCAGGTGAGGCTCCTCCGTAGGCATACAAGTTCCAACCAAAAACCCTGCAGGTAATGACACAAAACTTGTGGCCCCTACCTAGGTCCAGAGGGAAGGAGCAGGCGCTGTTTGCTTCTACCCCCATTTCACACCCCCTATATCCTAAAATCCTGAGTCCTTCTGTCTGGTTTTTTTTTTTTTTTTTTTTTTTTTTCAGAACTGGGGATTGAATTCAGGCCCTTGCTTGCCATCTGAACCATCTCCCTGGCCCCTCTTTCTGTCATTTTTGGAGACAGGGTCTTGCGATGTACTTCAGGCTGGCCTCAAACTTGCAGCAATCCTCCTACTTCAGTGTCCCTCTCCCAGCCCTAACTATTATTGAGCAATCAAGGGGCTTCCTTGTTGCTAGAGTTCCTGGAGAAGCATTCTCGGTCTCCATCCAACCCTACCTTGTATCTCTGCTCTGGAGAGGAGGCCCAGAGCCCCTCAGCTCCAAGGGGTCACAAGCCCCTCTGCTACAGGGTGACAGACAGAAGTAAATAGAGACTGGAAGGTTCCAGTGGAGGAGGGGAGGGAATCCCTTGGAGCCAAAGAGACCAAATGGTGAGAAAAGGAGAGGGCGGGCTGGGCTCAATGAAGGTCAGGCTGAGGCTGGGCTGTGATCACATTTGGGGCTGAATGATTCTTTGTCAGGAGGGCTGTCCTGGCATTGTAGGGTGCGCAGTGGCACCCCTGACCTCTCCCCCAAATGCCTGAATCACCCTTTCCCTCTGAGTCGAGGACTACTGCGTCTCCAGATCGTGACAAGTATCCCCTGCAGGAGGGCTGGGGTGGCTACCCAATGGGAAAACAGGGACCTGGTACATAGGAGGCCCTGAAACTGATCCCCAGCACCCACCCCAAACCAACCTAGAACTTGATCTGGAGGCCTGGCTTGACAAACTGATGCAGGGTATGGAAGTGTATACCTGTAATCACAGCCACGCGGGAGGCTGGGGTAAGAGGATCACAAAGTGAGCCCAACTTCGACAATTTAGCAAGCGCCTATCTCAAAAATTAAAAACAAGGGCTGGGGAGATAGCTTAGCTGCTATAAGCACTTGCCTGTCAAGCACAAAGTCCTAAGTTTGATTCCCGGTACCACAAAAAAAATAATAAAATAAATAAAAAATGATCCAGGTGTGGTGGTGCATGCCAGTCATCCCAGCACTCAGGAGGCTGAGGCAGGACAATCTCCATGAGTTTGAGGCCATCCTGGGCTATGTAGTGAGTTCAAAGGTCAGCCTGGACTGTTCAGTGAGGCCTTGTCTAAAATAATGGTAGGGAGAGGTGTGGCAAGATAGCTCCACGGTCTAGACTGCCTGCTCAGGCAGGCACAGGGAACTGTGGTTCTGAGGTTCAGTCCCCGGACAGCACATACCACGCCAGCCCCTCAGGATGAGCTGAGCCAGCCAGTAAATAAATAGGGGTGGGTTGGGGAGGTGATGTAGCTCAAGGCAGAAATCCTAGGTTCAATCCCCAGTACCACAAAAATAAATAGGTAGATAAAAAGTAAAAGGGCTAGAGACCTGCCTCAGTGGTGCGGTGCTTGCTGAGCCTGCACAAAACCCTTGTTGGATCCCTGGCTGTGTAAAAACACAAAAAGTAGAACACACTGAATATGAAGCGAGGGTTCCTTGAAGGGTGCAGAAGTCCTTGGTTGAGAACAACTGGCTGAGAGACAAACCAGGCAGGGTCCTTACAGCTGTGCCCCACCCCCGCCTGCACTGGAGGGGGGCCGAAGAGCCTGAGCTTCCTCTCCAGGGTTTGCATTCAATCCCCAGCCCTCTAATTCTGCCACCTCATGCCTGTGTGCCCTTGGCAAGAGTTCAGGGCTTGTGCCTCTGCTTTCTTATCTGGTTTGAGGGAGCGAAGGTCTCCACCTCTTAGAATCCTGCACAGGTCAATAAAGTACTGCAGAGTCTCCACCTGCAGTCTCCACCTGTAGTCCCAGCGCTTTGGAGGCTGAGGCAAGAGAATCTCGAGAGTTCAAACCCCCATTTTGGATTCCATAGGAACATCACTGGGACATAGTGGGTGCTTAACACGTGTCACCCATCCTTACTACTATCAGGATGGGAGGCCATTAACTCTCAGAAGCCTAAGAAAGCCCTCCAGCGAAGACCCTCCGCCTTGGGCAGGAGTCTCAAACTGGTGGCCTGCTGGCAGCCACTCGTGTGTTTTGTTGACCTGTCCAATTTCACATTTGAAACATTAAAGTCTCTCCAGGAGCTGAGCACAGTGCACTCAAGACTGGAGCCAGCCTCCCTGGGTGCAGCTGATGACCTTGACCTCTCTCTGTGCCTCAGTTTCCGCATCTGTTCCCGCGAGATCGGCAGAGGACCAAAACTTTCACGCAGATGCAGTGGAGTCGCCACCTGTACCTGGAACAGCCCAGGGTCCGACGTCGCACAAGGGAAGGCTTCCCGCGTCCAGGCAGTTACGCAGGCCCGATCGCCTCCGCCAGGACTTGGTGCGTCGCGGGAAGTGAAGGCTGCAGCTCGGGGAGAGGGACTTGAGGAGGACTTAACTTTTCACTGCAGGGTCTGAGTCCTGGCTGTCCGCGGCGCGTCGCGGGTGGGGGGCCTCCTGGGTCCCAGGCCCGCAGGCCGGACCGAACGAGGTGGGGGCTGGGCCGGGGCGCGGGCGTCCGCGGGGTCCGAGCGGCCGGCGCGCGAGCGAAGGTTACCGCTTCCCGGCGGGGCGGGGGCGCGCGCTGTTGCTGGGGTCTGCGGGGCCTGCCTGCGCCCGCGCCCCCCCTCCTTCCCGGCCAGCCAGTGAGCGGTACCCGCCGCCGTTGCCAGGGGAAACTCGCCGCCCCGTTACCCAGCAACAACGCTGGCCCAACCAGGCGCGAGGACCCCACGGCCCCGCCCGCCGCTGCCCACCGCGTGCCCAATGCCAAGCGGGCAGAGCCGGCCCGGCTCCCGGAGACGGCGAGCGCGCTCATTGGCCAGCGCTGCGTCCGCCTGGATCTGGGGGAGCCCTCGGCGCGGGGGGCAGGGAGCCGGGCCCCGGGGAGCTGCGGGGCATACGGCCCAGGCCGGCTGGGGTGAGACCCCGGCTGCGCCTGTCCACTTGCGCACTGTCCTCCCCTGGGGACTGGGATAGGCACTTGGGTTGCGTGTCCTGTTCCACCCCCAGGGAAGGTACCATGGAGTTGGCCTTGTGAAGGTAGTCACCAAGAGCCCCCTTCTGGAAGGAAACCTGAGCATCGTGACCCTATGAAGACAGGCACTGGTTTGTCCCCATTCCCAACAGGACTCAGCCCTTGTGACTTTTGAAAACAGGGAGCCTTCCTACAAGAGAACCCAGGTGTCCTGGCCAGATTGAAATAGGGGCGCCTCCTTCTCCCAGAGGAGCCAGGCGGGTCTGGACTCATGGAAACAAGGATATGATTCTCTTTTCCTTTGGAGAATGTAGGCATCCCAGTCCCAGGAACCAAGGATTGAGTCCCCTCCACGAGAGGACCCAGGCTTGTCTAGAGTGTCCCAGGCCCCAGGGCACAGCCAGGTTTTTAGTCCCAAGCCCTAAGAGGCCTCCAAAGGCCGGGAACCCCGGCCTCAGAAGACTGATGCAGAAGATGCTTCCTGTCCTCCCAGTGTGGTCACCTGTCTGGCCCGAGGTGCAGACCTGCCCCCCTTTTCCCAGGGCCCAACTTGTTGATCTCCCAGGCCTGGGACATCTGACCTCACAGCCCGTTCTCTACTGCGTGGCACCCCACCTGAAGTCTAAGACCTGGATCTCTCAGCATCTCCATTGCCAGACACCTGGCGCGGGGGCCCCGCCCCCTCCAGGGTTGGTGGCAGCGGGAGTTGGGAATTGGGGCTCTCCACTCCAGACTTTGAGATGCCCACGGCTCTGGACCAGGAAGGTTAGCGTCTCAGAAGCATTAGTTGGCCACTATGGATCAGGGCTGGAAACCTCCGGTCCCTAGGAACCCAGAGGTGCAGCCTTAGACCCCAGGAGAGAGGGTCCGGGAACAGTCCCCATGCCAGACAGAGCCCAGGAGAAAACCCAAGCTCTAGACCCCAGCTCCAGACCGCCGTGCGCCCAGGTGCGGTCCGCCCCCGCCCTGGTACCTGGGGGGGCGGAGCCGAGGATTACTCAGCCTCCAGAATGAGGCGATGACATCATCCTGGGGGGGTTGACTAATGGCTGCGCTGGGGGGGGCGGGGAAGTTTACCCGGTAACAGCGGCTGCCGCGCGCCCGGCCCCGCCCCCATGAAGGGCTGGAAGGGGGAGGGATTGCTCAAGCACATGTACACAAATGCGCAGACTGAAGCCACCCGCGTCCCTCCCCCAGCATCCAGTATCGCACCCAGCTTCCTAGAGCTAGAACGTGTATTTGTGTGTTTGTGTGTGTGTGTGTGTGTGTGTGTGCGCGCGCGCTGAAGAGATTTCTGTAGGGCTGTGGTCAGTGTCCTGTGTTAGGAAACTGGCATATTAGGATGGCTGTGTCAGTGTGCTGATGTGTGCCACAATTGTGTGTTTGTGTGATGTATGTGTCAGCATGCAACATTTGTCATAGTGCTACATGTGTAGGTAGTGGCTGTGACAATGTTATGTTCAAAGTGCTCCTGTATGATTCTCTGGTGTGTTCTGTGAGTGCTGTGTGCATCAGTGAGACTGTGTGTCCTTGTGGTTGAGTTTGTGTGGAACTGAGATTGTATGTGTACCACAGTGATGTGTTAGAGTTTGCAAATATGTTGTGTCACTGTACTGTTCTGGTACAAATGTGTGTGGTTGTGCCTGCAATGCCGTGTCAGTGTGTTTGTCACTATGATTGTGTCTGTAAAGCTGTGTATCAGTGAGATGGTGTGTATATGTCATAGTGGTGATGTGTGTGCCTACAGTGCTACTATATATGGGATTGTGTGCCAGTGGAGTATGGTTGTGTGAGATAGGACTGTATGACACTGCGCCACTGATTTTCGTCTATAACATTATGTGCCTATGGGCCTGTGTGGCTGAGTGTATGTGCATCTGTACAGTGCCATGGTCAATGTAGTTGTGTGTCACCATGTGCTTGTCAGGATTATGTTGTGTGTCCATGAATCAGTACACACGTTCATGAGGGAGTGTGTGTGGGCAATATCATGTCATACTGTAATTATGTCCCAGTGATCTTGTTACTTTGATAGTATGTGGGCCTAGGAGAGTGTCCCTGGGATTATGTATGTCAACGATATTGTGTGTCAGTGTGATGTTGTGTGTGGGAAGGACTGTGCAGCATGTCATGGAGATCACATGTGCCCAGGAATGCTGTGTGTCAATGCGATGATTGTGGGTCTGGACAGTACTGTTGCGACCCAGGACTGTGTCTGTCACTGCGATTTTTGTGTGTCTGTGTTTGGCTGTGTCTCTGTTCTTAGGACCGGCTATGTGTGTCGCTGTGATTGAATGTGTGAGGAGGAGCGATGTTGTGTGTCCCCAGGACAGTGCGTGCGCGCGCGTCGCCGTGATTGTGTGTCAGCGTGCTTCGCTGGGTGTCGGGGGAAGGTGCGCGTGTCTCCAGGCCTCCTGCCCGAGAACAGCGGCGCTGCTCTCTGATTGGCTACAGTCGCACCAGTGAGAAGCTCCCGAATCCTGCGGTAACTTGGTAACTTGGTAACCGGCCCGCGCCGCCACCGTGGGGAGGGGTTGGGCGGGTGCGGCCCGGTCGGGATCCGCAGGGTCCGCCCCTGTGGGCGACCCCCGCTCGAGCACCGCTCCCTGCTCTGCCGCCTGCTCCTCTACATCTCTGTCCCCTACTTTGACTGCATTTCCCTCGCTTTGCAGTCGCCTGCCTGCTTCCCGCATCTCTGCTATTCAATTGGTCTTTCACTGTGCTATCTTTGTTTCCCACGTCCCAACTCTGCTTCTTCTAGCTCCGAGTCTCTCCTCGGTGCCTTAATAGGGCTGTCAGGGCGAGAAGGCACAAGCTTGTAACGCCAGCACTCTAGGGGGGCTGAGGCAGGAGGATCTCAAATTCCAGCCCAGCCTGGACAACTTGGCAAGACCCTCTCTCAAAAAATAGCATAAAACAGGTCTGGGGGGTGCAGCTCAGTTCAATCCCCAGTATCCAGAAAACACACCATCCACATCGAGGTTGTCTCTCCTTGTCTGAGTCCCTATCTGTGTCTTCCCTCTCTATCCTTGTCTCCTCTTTCTGTCTCTGCACCTGACTTTCCTGGACTTTCTCTCAAATCAGTCTGGCTTCCTTGCCGGTACCTCAGTCTCCCCAGTGTTGTCTGTCACCGGCTTTCGGTCTCCCCGCCCCGCAGCCGTGCTTGTGTACACTTTTAATCTGCGGAGCGCTGGGGCACCGTCCCCCTCCGCCCTTCCCCTAAGGTCTGGGTTCCTGGCAGCAGGCCCTACACAGGGCAGACGCCAGGAAGGACTTCCCGCCTGGGCTCAGCACGGGAGCTTTATCGCTCGGGCCAGGCAGAGGCCGGAGGCCCCGCGGCTTCCGGAGGCGCCCGGGCGGGATGAGCTCACTGCAAGTTGGCCGGGATTTCATCAGCTTCCTCTGCCCAGGAGCCCCCGCCGCTCTCCTTGCGCGGGCCGCGCGCCGATGGGTCGGGCGCCTGCTGCCCCCTCGCGGCGAGCTGTGGAAGCGCGGGCGTCCGAGGAAGCCCGCTTCTCCCGCGCAGCTCCGGAGCGCTGTGAGCGGGAGCCGGTTCAGTAGCCCCAGAGATCCCAGAAGGAGGAGGTAGCTTTGCCCTCCGAGCCGTGTTGGGTGTGGGACGCAGGGCCTCCCAAACGCCGAGCACGTGCTCTGCTCCTGCCCTACGCCTCCAGCCTGATGTTAGATCCCTTCCAAAATCGGGGATCGAGAGTCAAAGTGACCGGCCACCTAAGGTCACGCAGCCGGTGAACCGCGCCCTCCTCTTTCACATGGCAAGAGGTTAGGTGTAAACACTCGCGAAGGCGATTCGCCAAGGGTTTGGAGGCCGGCGCGGTCACTGGGCACTGAAGAGAGCTGTGAGCCAAAGCCATCCAAGTCCTGCCTTAGTGGGGCCGGGGGAGACAGCAATACATTGAGAACACAACTCAAGAGCTCAAACTGAGGGCTGGGAGATGGCACAGAAGAATAAGCGCTTTCTTAGCCAGCGCAAGGGCCTGAGTTCAATGCTCGGTGCACCCCAGTAATCCTAGCATTTAGGTAATCCTACCACTTAGGGGGCTGAGGCAGGAGGATCACCGTGAGTTTGAGCCCAGGTGGGCTACCTACCTAGTGTGTCCAAGGCCAGCCTGGACTACATGTTAAGACCCTGTCCCTAAACCCAAAACAATCAACCCTCTCCTAGCCCCAAAGTAAGTCTTCAAGTAGAAAAGGGAAGCAGAGGCAGGTGTAGTGGTGCACCGCTATAATCCCAGCACTTGAGGGGCTGAGCAGGAGGATCCCTGTGAATTCAAAGCCAGCCTGGGCTACATAGCAAGATCCTGACCCAGAAAAAAAAAAAAAAATCATGTTAAATGGGAAAAGAGAGGGTAGGGATGTAGCTCAGTGACACAACTCTTTTACCCGGCATTCATGAGGGACTGAGTTCCTTCCCCAGCATCACAAAAGTAAATACAATAAATAAAATTAAAAAAATTTTAGGGCCAGTATGGTGGCGCCCACCTATAAGCCAAGCACTGGGAGGCTGAGGCAGAATGATCACAGGAGGATCACCATTGTGAGGCCAGCATATAATAAACCTAGAGGCTGGGGATATGTCTCAGTAGAAGTGCTTGCCTGGCAAGTACTAGGGCCTGAGTTCAATCCCCAGTTCTTAAAAAAGAAAAAAAAGAGGCCAGCCTAAACTGCATAGCATGACTCTGTCTCAAACAACAACAATAAAAATGGGGAAACAAAAAGTTTAAGGAAAAATAAATAGGGCCAGGGATATAACTCAGTGGCATGAGCATCTGAAGTGCAAGGTCCCAAGTTTGAACCCTGGTACTGCAAGAAAAAAAAAAAAAAAATCCTAGCACCCTGGGAAACAGGCTGAATGATAGTGTTCAGCCTCAGTCTGGACATTTTATTGACATAACTAGACCCTGTCTCAAAAAAACAAACAAGGCCCCGAGTTCAATCCTCAGTATCATAATAAACAAACGGGGATTAGAAATATGGTTGGCAGGGACTTTTAGGCTGAGCTGATGAAATGATGCATATAATAAAGTGTTTTGGAGGTGTTTTTTTGGTGCATTGAGGATTGAAACCCTCAGCACTCCCTTAAAAAAAATTTGGTACATGGGCTGAGGGGTTAGCTTGGGGGCTCTAAGTGCCTTCTTGGTAAGTGTAAGGACTTGGGTTCAATCCCAGGTACCGTGTGCTTGCTGATTCCGCTGTGTAACAAGACCCTGTACCAAATTTAAAACAACAACAATAAAAAGATTAAATTTATTTGGTACAGGGCCTCACTATGCAGTTCAAACTTGTAGTGATCCTCCTGTCTCAGCCTCCCCAGCCCTGGGATTACAAAATGCACCACTATACCCAGTTTTTGGGGCTGGTACAGTACACCCAGGGTTTGGGGCCCACATGGCATGTGGTACTGGGGATCAAACTCTAGACCTTGCGTTTGCCAGGCAGGCATTTGTGCCACTCAGTATTTCCCTATTCCATTACTCTCCTTTTTGTAGTGTTTTTTTCTTCTTTGCAGAACCAGGGATTGAACTCAGACCCTTGTACTTGCCAGGAAAGTGCTTATTCCACTGAGCCATCTCCCAGACTCTGTGCGTTTTGCTTTTTGTAGTGGTAACTGAACCCAAGGCTTTTGGACTGAACTATGTATATCCCCTTTTACAATTAAAGAAGAAAAAATTGAGATGAGGTCTTGCTAAGTCACTAAGTCGTGCATGGGGCAGGAACTGCGATCCTGCTACTTTGGCCCCCAGAGTACCAGGATTAAGTATAGGCACCTGCTCTGAAGTACAGACCTGGGCCAGGGAGATAGCTCAGTGGACTAAGTGCCTGCTCAGGCAAGTGCAGGGACCAGGGTCCCATCCTCTGGCACACTGAGCCAGCACTGAGACCTGACATGGTGGCGCACACCTGTAATCCCAGCACTAGGGAGGCTGAGAACAGGAGGATCATTATGAGTCCGAGCTGTGCACTGAGACCCTGTGTCCCGTCCAACAGGTCAGTTAGCGAGGGTCACATGGAAGTGGGGAATGGAGGAGGGGACAAGGGACAGGAGGTGCAAGAAAGGGAGACAAGACAGGATTCTGATCTCGTTTATTCAAGGAAGCAACACAGCTTTTAGAAGGGGGAGAGGAAGTCAGCGTCACCGATGACACAGGCGTACTAAGGCAATCTTATAGGCTAGAGGCACTCATGTGATCCGCTGGGGGTGTATGTGGCAGGAAGTCATGATGTGGCAGCTTTGCAGGAAGAGAAACTTATTTCCATAAGAAAATGGGAGCTCCGGGGCTATCGTGCCCCTCACAGGTCCCCCTTTACATAAAGTATGGCTTCTGTAGACGGCTGATTCCCTTGAGGGGGAAGTGCCTGTCTTAGGTTGAGGCATCTTCTATATGGATCTGACTCAAACCTTATCCGTCATGGGAAGGCAGAGCAGCAAATGGCCCAGCTCCTGTCTTAAGTGGCGGTCGGTATCTCATATATGCTTTTCATTACCTGTCTCTGGCTAGCCTGTCCATCTCACCAAGGATGGGAGAACTAGGAGGTTTCCAGACCCAGATTGTCTGTCATGAGCTGGGTGGACTCCAATAGAGCACTCCCTGTAGCCATCTCAAGCCTATGGTAATGGACCTGAATAGGTTTCATTAAAGCTGAGTCCAACTGCTGCTGAATGAAAGTCATTAATCTATTGAAAACACATGGACCAATTGAAACCAAAAGTACGAGAGTAATCAGGGGTCCCAAGACTGGAAGAATATATGGTAGGAACCCATTCCAAGCTCCCCCAAACGGACTATTGCTCAACTCCTGTTTTCTTCTGAGTAAATCCTCCTGCAGTTTCTTAATCCTGTCACGGACAATGCTGGACTTATTTGTATAAAAGCAACATTTTTCCTGAAGTGCGAGGCAGATTCCCCCTTTGTCAGCTGTAAGGAGATCCAGCCCTCCCCTATTTTGGGAGGACCACCTCTGCCAGTGAGTCAACTTGGTCTTGTAGGTCCTGGATGGAACGAGATAAAGACTGAACATTGTTAATTGGCTGATTGGATAGTTTGGTATAGGAGTGCACTGCTAATCCCAATCCTGTCCCTGCCAGACCTATAGCTCCAGTGATGCCCATACCCACCAGCAGTGGGATTAATTGTACTGCCTGCCTGGAGTGGTCTAGCACATATTCAAAGCTGGGAATTGGCATTGGTTCATCCCCAGGAACAATATCAATATCCGAGAGCAAGGTAGCCATAGTCCAGAGACCAGGCCAATTTATAGGGAGGAAGGTGTATGCTAAGTTACCTCCACATACGAATACCTGGCCAGGAGGGGAGCAAAGGAAGGAGGATACATTAAGAAGGTTATTACAAGCCAGGCGTGGTGGCACAAGCCTGTAATCCCAGCATTTGGGAGGCTGAGGCAAGAGGATTGTTGTGAGTTCGAGACCAGCCTGAGCTACAAAGTGAGTTTAAGGCCAGCCTGAACTGCATAGTGAGACCCTGTCTCAAAAAGACAAAAAAAAAAAAAAAAAAAAAAAAAAAAAAAAAAAAAAAAAGAAGAATAAGAAGGTTATTACAAGTGCCAAAAGTGATGAAGCCAAGGTCTTGTTCTTATGGCCCAGACCCTGGACACACATGAAATTAGCTAGCGTTGTAGGTTGGACTCTAAAAGGTTTGGCAAAAGAACAATTATTAAATATTTCTAAGGAGGCATTTACCTGTACAGAAGGGATTGCCAGGGGCATAGCAGGGCCTAGTGTCAAGCATAGCCAACAGTTTTGGGCTAACTGGGGGTTGGAAATGTCAAGTGCTCGATGGGTAGCTGCGAAAATATCTAAAGTTTGAGTATCTGTATCAGTTCCACATGATTTGGGGAATGCTAAGGGTTGATAATGGATTCTAGAGAACATTTGTTGCCAAATTTCCTGTAACCTTTTTCCACAAAGTGTTCCCTGAGAGAGTCTTGAGGGCCCCCCCACTGGAAACATGACTGCGCTCATGTCGGCTCCAGCAGACTGGTTTTCCAACGGTACCTTTACAAGAGGCTTGGGCGTACTTTTGATTGCCTAAAACTTTGGGAGTATTAGACCAATCTCCTCCAAAACTACCGCTCTTAGATCTGAGAAATGTGGCTGTAAAATATGTCTTATTATTCATTCCCACACATTCCTGTGCAGAGTTGTAGCGAGAGGAGCACATCTCTTGGCAATGAGCATTGCATTCCTCTGGGCATGTACTTAATCTGCCATCAATAGAGGGTGTGATTCTCGGTTTCCTCTGACATTTCCAACTTAATCTATGACCACCTGTGGCCGTGCTACCTGTGGTGCTGCGTTGGGCGATCACATACGCCGTCTTATCTCCACAATCGATCTGCTGAGTAACACGGCCATTTCTAGCCTCCTTTGCAGTCACAAGGATTACCATATAGTGAGAAGAGCAGCTCCTCTTTGGATATTGGAGCCTCGAAGCTGCTCTCAATAGTCCAGGGTAAAGTTGTCAGGAATCCTATTATCAGTATCCAGCGCATGACCTGAAAACAGACACAGAAGGGTATTCTCAGGGCAAGCTGACGTCCCTGGAATCATTCATAGAATCATCTATTTTGGGGACCTGGTCAATTTGTTTAACTAGTCTTTCTGGCAGTCATCTGGCAGATTTCATTTCCTTAGAATATATGCATATGGATTCACGACCCCAAATAAGGACCGGATCTAGGCCATGCCACGAATTAGTTGAAGGATCCCTCCATAAGACTGTGGCAAATTGTTTTTGAGTCTCGGAGTGCCAAAAATGGGTGGCTACTGATTGTCCTTTGGCGTCCAGCGTTAAGAAATTTAAAATGAATAAGGAAGCTGGGCATGATGGCGCATGCCTGTAATCCCAGCACTCGGGAGGCTGAGGCAGGAGGATTGTTGTGAGTTCGAGACCAGCCTGAGCTACAAAGTGAGCTTAAGGCCAGCCTGAACTGCATAGTGAGACCCTGTCTCGAAAAGATAAATAAATAAATAAAATAAAATAAAATAAAATGAATGAGGAATGTGCCAGGATATTGCTAGGCAATCCCTTTATTGGGTACCAATGTCCTCCTTTTATTTTTTCTATAGTGAGTTTTAATGTTTGGTTAGCTCTTTCCACAATACCTTGACCTTGGGGATTATAAGGGATACCAGTAATGTGAACAATATTAAGTTTCTTACAGAATTATGAAAAGGTGGAGCTAGTATAGACTGGGCCATTATCTGTTTTAATTTGTTGAGGACAGCCCAAAACAGCTAATGCCTGGAGCACATGGGCCATGACTTGTTTAGTGGCCTCTCCGGTTTGAAGGGAAGCATATATAAATCCACTAAAGGTGTCTATGGTCACATGAATAAACTTAAGATTGCCAAAATCTGACAAATGAGTGACATCCATCTGCCAAAGGGCATTTGGTATCAGTCCCTGTGGGCTCACTCCAACATGAGGAACTGGAAGATGAACAGCACACGAAGAACAATTCTTAACAATTTGCCTGGCCTGTTGTTTTGTGATCTTATGAATTAACCGTAGGGAGTGAGCATTCAAGTGATGAAGTCGATGTGTTTGCATCGCCGAGGGCACAGCATCCTTACTATGTGTGAGGAGGGAGCAAAAAAGAATAGAAGGCTTAGTGGTGGCATCGGCTAACCTATTTCCTAAAGAGAGAGGCCCCGGAAGGTCAGTGTGAGCCCGCGGTGTCCTATATAAAATGGCTGAGTTCTTTTGTTAATCATTTGCTGTACTAGGGTAAACAGATGTCCAACCTTAGATGCCTGCTTTATTTGTCCTACAGTCTCAAGTAGGGGGATAGATTGGGCAATATATGCACTACCTGTGTAAATATTAAGGGAGCGATTTGGAAAAGCTGAAAAGACTGCTCCAATCGCTATTAATTCAGTTATTTGGGCTGATGGACTGTGTCTGAAATGTAATTGTCTGATCTTGAAAAACATAAGCAGCTATTCCTGATGAGGAGCCATCAGTAAAGACTGATAATGCATTTTCTAAAAGTTTATAGAGGGCCGGGCATGGTGGTGCATGCCTGTAATCCCAGCACTCGGGAGGCTGAGGCAGGAGGATTGTTGTGAGTTCGAGACCAGCCTATGCTACAAAGTGAGTTTAAGGCCAGCCTGAACTGCACAGTGAGACCCTGTCTCAAAAAGACAAAAAAAAAAAAAAAAAAAAAAAAAGGTTTATAGGATGTATTTTTAGGAAAGACAAAATCGTGGTGATTTGCAAAATCAATAAGTTTATCAGGCGGATAATGATTATCAATGTTTCCTGCATAGGAGGCCAAGGCAACAGGCCAACATTGCGTTGTTTGTAACAGCCAACCAACTTCTTCTCTAGAGAAAGGCTGGACGATAAAATCAGCTTCCTTGCCAATGTAACACCTTCCCTGCTTTCTACCTAAAATTATAAGATCTGAGACAGCCTGATAATAAGGTTCAAGGTCCCTTTTTGGTGTGGTCGATAAATGTATCCACATCAGGGGGACAGTTTGCCAGGAAACAGCAGTAGGGGAAGACTTCGTTCTGACAACCAGGAATCCCAAGGGCTTCTCATAATTTATAAAGGTGATTGTTTGTTCTCGGATGGTGTTTTCAACCAGGCTGATAGCCTGCCTGCCGTCTGGGATAAGTTTACGGGGGGATGTTGGGTCGGCATCACCTTGTAGGATGTCATATAAGGGTTTTATTTCTCCTTTGGGAAGTTTTAGGTAAGGCATGAGCCAGTTAATATCTCCTAAAAGTCTTTGGAGATCATTTAAACTAGTCAATTTATCCAACCTTAACTGTAGTCTTTGTGTGAAAACCTGGGACCCCTTTATCTGAAAGCCTAGATAAGTGTAGGGGTCCATGAATTGAACCTTGTCAGGGGCAATTTGTAGCCCTCTATTGCTTAAAGTTTGTTGTAGCTCTTGATAACAAACATTGTAGGGTAGCAGTTCAACCTTTCCAGCTATCAACATGTCGTCCATGTAATGGACGATATACATCTCTGGCCAATGGTCTCACATTCTGTATGATCGAGGCCACAAAGGACTGGCACAAGGTGGGACCATTTGCCATTGCCTGAGGCAAAACGCGCCATTGGAATCTCTGCATGGGAGCCTTGAAATTGGCAGTGGGTAAACTAAAGGCAAACGCTTCTGATCTTCTGGATGGAGAGGAATGTTGAAAAAGCAATCTTTTAGGTCAATAACCACTTTAAAGCAATTAAGAGGTATGGCCACGGGCGAAGGGAGGCCTGGTTGCAGGGCCCCCGTCACTACCATAGTTTTGTTTACTGCCCTAAGGTCCTGCAAGAGTCGCCATCTGCCTGACCTTTTTCTAATCACAAAGATAGGTGTGTTCCAAGGGGAATTACTGGAAACAACATGACCAGCGGCGAGCTGTTCCTGCACCAGCTGCTGAGCGGCCATCCATTGTAAGGGGCCATTGATCGACCCACACAGGATCATCTGAAAGCCAGGTGATTTTATCTGCTTGAGCCGCAGGAAGGTCAACAGCCCCTACTAAAAAGAACCCAGGCCCGCCTTGTCATTTTTTGGTGTAACTTGTATTGGTACTGTGATTCCAGAGTTGGTCTTTCCTAAGCCTTGGCCTGGCAAATATCCCTTGTTCAGCATTTGTGCAGTGATAACAGAGTTAGGACTGTCTATGATCATTCCTACCTGAGAGAGGAGATCTCTGCCTCAAAGGTTAACTGGCAGTCTAGCTATAATGTAAGGCTGTATGGTGCCCTGGTTGCCTTCTTGATCTTTCCATGTTAGGATTTTTGCACTTCTTTTGGGATTTGAGCTCTGGCCTATCCCCTGGAGGTGAGTCAGTGTGTCATGCAGAGGCCACGCCCCTGCCCAGTCGTCTGCCCTGATGATAGTGACATCAGCACCCGTATCTATTAGGCCAGAGAATTGCTTGCCTTCCAGGTAGAAGGTCATTAGGGGTTTTTGCGGTGAAATTGCCTGAGCCCAAAAGACATTTGAGGACCCAAAACCTTGACTTCCCCTTGACTGAGCCATAACAGGGTTTATATTAGTAGCTAGTGGCAGGAGAAGCAACTGGGCGATCCTTTGGTCGGCAGAGATGCTAGCGACACCCGACAAAGATGAAACCATGATCTTAATCTCACCCAAATAATCATTATTGATCACTCCTGGAATGCCCTGAAGTGTCATACTGTGTGACAGCAGCCTTTAACTCTTTTAGCAATTTCAGATCAAAAGGTGTGTGCGTTCTGATAGTCTGAGTCTGTTCTCCTTCGTTTCCCGCCCTTTGTGTTTCTGTTACAGGAAACGCCCAGTCCGTGGCCATCTGATTCTTAGGATTTGGCCGAGAAGGGGGAGGTAAAATGGTGGATGCCTCGTGGTCAGCCCTCTTACTGCGAGTTACTGCAAGCTCTTGGGTGAGGCCAAAACACTGTTTCTCTAATTGAATCTGTTTCCGGAGGTCTCTAACTTTATTTTCTACCCCTTAATCACGTTAGAAGACACCCCTTTTTCCTTTAAGTTCCCAGAGGGTGGAATCTGTGGCGATAGTGGGCGGTATTTAGTGGCCTCATCGCCCAGGGCTTTCCAATCTACGGCTTCCTCCTCAGAGCCGCCATTATTAAATGTCAGATTCTGAAGGGCAAACAAATCAGGGTACACACTGGGAACCTCAGGGACCGTGAGCGGCTGGGAAGTCACAGCCTCTTTGTCAGGAGGAGCAAGAGTAGCCGACTCCTCTGAGTCCTCCTCCTCAGAGGAGGAGAGAGTCAGAATCCGCCTGGGAGGGAACCGGCGTGTTTTTTGCTGATAATTAAAGGACTTGTTCCCCCTCTGAAACAACCTGTTTAATCAGGGGATCCCAGTGCCTTTGCTGGAGAATCTCATTAATAAGATTCCAATAGGAAAAGGCAGTTACAGGAACCTTTTCCAGTCCGAAGACCCTACAGTAATCTTGCAGGGCGTCTCCCACCCACCGCCATCTTTTGGAGTCGATCGTTCCCTCCCAGGGGAACCAGGGCACACTTTATGTATAAACTGAAAGTAGGCACATAATTGTTTTGCTTCAACCTTTACTCCTCGCGCCTTTAATGCTTTGCTTAAACTGTCGACAAAAACCTCATGTTCACCTAATACCTGTCCCATTGTCTGAGGGAGAGGAACGGCCGGGCCTCTTTCACTTTCACTCTTGCGCGCTCACTCCGACAGTTCTGTCGCTGAATCCTCCATACCAGTTGCCCCACGTTGGGCGCCACCTGTCCTGTCCAGAGGGTCAGTCAACGAGGGTCACATGGGAGAGGAGTGGGGAATGGGGGAGGAGACAAGGGACAGGAGATGCGAGAAATGCAGACAAGACAGGATTCTGATCAAGTCTCGTTTATTCAAGGAAGCGACACGGCTTTTATAGCATGGGAGAGGAAGTCAGCATCACGGATGACGCGGGTGTACTAAGGCAATCTTATAGGCTAGAGGCACTCATGTGATCCACTGGGGGAGTACGCGGCAGGAAGTCATGACGTGGCAGCTTTGCAGGAAGAGAAACCTAGTTCCATAAGAAAATGGAGGCTCTGGGGCTATCGTGCCCCCTACAACTCTATTAAATACATTAAAAAATCAAGCAAAGCACAGACCCTCTTGAAGGACTGGTGATGCCACTGTAATCAAACCAGAGAAGGCTTAAGGCAATCATAAAATTGTCATCAGGAGAGGTGTTAAGCTGTTCACCCCATGCCTCCTCTTCCAGGCTGGCCCCTGGGGTTGCCTCCCTTCCTCTCCCATTCATTTTGGAGCTTATCTCTGTGGCCACCTTTGTCTTCGACCTGCCTGGCCTAGGGGCAGGGCCTGCCTAGTCTCCACCTCCCTCCACTGGCCACACCAGCATCCAAGATCCTGGCAACATGATTTGGTTTTTTTTTTTTTTTTTTTCCAAAACTGGGGATTGAACTCAGGCCCTTGAGCTTACCAGGCAAGCACTTATTCTACTGAGCCATCTCCCCGGCCCCTGGTTTTACTTTTTTTGAGATAAGGTCTGTCTATGTAGTTCAGGCTGGCCTTGAACTCACTACATCACCCACGCTGGATTCAAACTCACCTGATTCTCATGCCTCCTTCCAAGACTATGAGTATTCTGGCTCTCATTTAATTATTTAGTATCAGACTCATCCTGGAGAAAGTAAGAACCATGGCAGCAGCCAGAGAATAATACTCATTTTACAGGTCAACTGGTTAGGAGAAACAGCTGAGAGTGGGTTTTCACGGTTGCCTGGCCAGTTTGTTAAGTGAATGCCCGCCAGATTCTCAAACTAGGTGGGCGCCTCCTGGTGGTGAGTAGTAAACATCGCAGAGAGCTGTCAAACTGCCTGTCAGAATTTCAGGATTTTCCTTATCCTGTTAACACCTACTTACCCACCACAGAATTTAACCCCGTTGCACGTTTAGGGTGTGTGTGTGTGTGTGCGTGCACTATACAACCCAGACTCAGTGATCCTCCTGATTTCTGCCTTCTGAGTGCTGGGATTACAGGCGCTGCACCGCGCCCGAGGGCGGGGCCGGTGTGATATGGGGAGCCGAAACCTGGCCCCAGAGTTTACCTGAACAAGCGCTTAGTCTGCTGAGCTACACTGCTGGCCCTCCCTTTTTTTTTTTATTGTTTTATTTTTTGTGGAGCCGGGGATTGAACTCAGGCCCTTGCACTTGCCCGGCTTATCTACTGAGCCATCTCCCCGGCCCTCCATTGCATGTTTAAACACAAAGAATGTTCATGACTATTTTTTGAACTTTTTTCCCCACACAGTTAGTAGATGTAGTAGGCTGGCCTTTACTTTGTTGTGCAGCCTGAGCAGTTTTCAAACTTGGCATCCTCCTGCCTCAGCTTCCTGAGTGCTGGGATTATAAGTGTGCAGCATATGACTAGGTCATTTTTTTAAAATGAATTTTAGGGGCTGGGGAGATAGCTCAGCAGAATAAGCACTTGCCTGGCAAACACAAGGGTGAGTTCAATCTCCCGTACTAAAAAAAAAAAAAAAAAATTAAACATTATTTATTGATCAGGTATGGGGTGCTCACCTGTAATCCCAGCATTTTAGGAGGCTGAGGCAGGAACCAGTCAGGCAGTTTGAGCTCATCCATGGTGATTTTGTTACTTAGCCAGATCTCATCTCAAAATTAAAAATAATAATAATAAATAGGTGGAGGGCTGGCCAGATAGCTCAGCAGACTTAAAGTGCCTGCTGGGGCCGGGGCGATGGCTCAGTGGGATAAGCGCTTCCCTGGCAAGTGCAAGGGCCTGGGTTCAATCCCCGGTTCTGGGGAAAAAAAGAAAAAGAAAGAAAAAAATAATAAGGTGCATGCTTATGCAGTCACAGGGACCTTGCTTCAAGAGTGGGACTGAGACTGGGCATGGTGATGCGTGCCTGTATTCCCAGTGCTTGGGCAGCTGAAAGCAGGAGGGTTACTATGAGTTCAGGCTGTGTAGTGAGCACCTGTAAGATCCTGCACTAAATACATTTAAAAAAAGAGAAGTTAGGAGTGTAGGTCAGTGTGAAGGCCCTGGGTTCAGTCCAAAGTACCAGGAAAGAAAGAGAGAAAGGAAACCTTGGAAGTTGAATGAAGCAGTCTCTAACACTGAACTTTACCTTCAATTTTCTCTCTCTCTCTCTCTCTGTGTGTGTGTGTGTGTGTGTGTGTGTGTGTGTGTGTGTGTTGAGACAGGATCTCACTATGTAGCCCAGGCTGGCCTTAAATTCAGTGACCCTCCTGCTTCAGCCTCTCACACCTGGCTTTCTTTTACATTTCATTTTAAGACAGTGTCTTGAGCCGGGTGTAGTGGCACAGGCCTGTAATCCCAGCACTTGGGAGGCTGAGGCAGGAGGATTGTTGTGAGTTAGACACCAGCCTGAGCTACGAAGTGAGCTTAAAGCCAGCCTGAACTACATAGTGAGACCCTGTCTCAAAAAGACAAAAAAAAAAAAAAAAAAAAAAAAAAGAAGCAGTTGACCTAGATAAAACAAAAAGTGGATTCTCTACTGGAAAGCCTAGAGGAAATTGAAAAGGAACAGAGCAAACAAGCAGTGGAGATGAAGAATGATAAGACTGAAGAGGAGCAGACCAGCACCTCCCAGAAGAAAGGTGAGACTAACGTGAAGATGGAGGCTGAGGGGGCCGCGGATGACTCTGCTGAGGAGGGGGTCTGCTGGATGATGGTGAAAATGAAGATCGGGCCGGTGATCAAGGATGATGGAAAAGAGGCTGAGGAAGGAGAGGATGACAGAGACAGCGCCAATAGCGAGGATAGTTTGGTTTAGAAGACTTGTCCCAGTATTTTTTTATCTAGGCACTTGTGTTAGATCAAAATTTCCCCAGATCCTCTCCCCTAGTGTCTTCAGAACATGCTTACTGTTCTCTGTGTCCTGCCATGTTCATAATTGCCCTGCGCCTAGTACCATTTTCATTTCCTTTGATGCTCCTAGTAGTTTTGTTAAGTCTTCTCCTGTAATTTTTGCTTTTTAATTTTGATACCTCTTTATGACTTAACATTAAAAAGGTTGTATGGTTTTTATCAGCTGTCTCCACAATAATCTCTCATTATGCAGGCAGTATAGTTATTTCCACTTATACATGATTTCAGTAGTTGCTTCCCTAACTGCAAAGGCCATCTTATTTAGTGTAGCATCTGAAAGCAGCTTTGTCTGACTTAGGAGTTCTGTGTCTCACCCCACATGAAGTACTTTGTGGGGCTGTTAAACACAAATGTAACATTGTATTTTTTGTGAATGAGAGAATGTCCAATGCATCCTCTAGAAAAATTAGTGTAATAGTCTTTGTTTTCTAAAGTTGATACTGTGGGTTAATTTTTGTGAACCCTGATGTTTGGGATCTTTTTTCTCAAAATAGCCGGGGAGATGGCTCAGTGGAATAAGTGCTTCCCTGGCAAGAGCAAGGGCCTGAGTTCAATCCCCGGTACCATCAAAATAAACAAGTCCTTATTAAACCAGGAATTTGGAGGAAAAAAAAAAAAGACTGTGTCTTACTAAATTCCCCATGCTGGCCTTGAATTTGTGGTCCTTCTTGCCTCAGCCTCCCATGTAATTAGGATAACAAGCATGTGGCAGGCACCATGTGGGCATAATTTCTTTTTTTTTGTCTTTTTGAGACAGGGTCTCACTATGCAGTTCAGGCTGGCCTTAGGCTCACTTTGTAGCTAAGGCTGGTCTTGAACTCACAACAATCCTCCTGCCTCAGCCTCTCGAGTGCTGGGATTACAGGCATGCGCCACCACGCCCGGCTCATGTGGGCATAATTTCTATCCCCAGTTGGTCGCATCCATTGATTTGGAACCCATAGATACAAAATGGAGACTAAACATACATTTTGTTTATATAATGGTAAGAAAGTAGTAACAAAGTTATGCTGGTGGCCGGGTATAATCTTTTGTCACACATCTGTACTCTTTTGGCTACTCAGGAAGCTGAGGCATGAAGATTCCAAACTTGAGGTCAGTGGAGGCAATTTAATAAGACCCTGTTTCAAAATAAAAGCATAAAAAGGCCCAGGGACAGAATGCAGTGTTAGAGCAACCCATGGTTCAATCCCTATCGACTTCTCCCTCCAAGGAAAAAAAAATACAGTCATTCATTCAACAAGTTCTTTTCAGTACTGGTGATTGAACCAAGAACTTTCATAATGAGCTACATCCCCAGCCCTTTATGTTTGATTATGAGACATGGTCTTGCTAAGTTGTTAAATTACCTAGGCTGGGCTTCATATTTTTTATTTTTAATTTATGTATTTATTACAGGGTTTCACTACGCAGCTCAGCTCGCAGTGATCCTCTTGTCTCAGCCTCCCTAGCCCTGGGATTACATGTGTGTGCCATCATGCCTGGTTTCAGTGGCCCGATAAGCAAGCTGAGGGCGGGGCCAGCATGACATGCCAAAATCCGGTACTGGGGACTCAATCTGGGCCCTTGTGCTTGCCAGGCAGTCACTTGGACTGTTGCGCCATCTCCCAGGCCCTAGGCTTGAATTATTTTATTTTTATTTATGTATTTGATACAGGGTCTCAATACGCAGCTTGTAGTGAGTGATTCTCCCGCTTTCAGCCTCCCATGTGCTGGGATTACAGGTGTCCGCCACCACACCCGAACTCGGTTGCCGGTTTTTGCACCCGGTGGCTGTTCTGGCGTGGCATGTGGGATGGGGGATTGAACCCCTGTCCCTGCATTTGCCAAAACAGGCCCTTAGTCCCCTGAGCTATCTCACTGGTCTTTTGAATTTTGATTCTCTTGCCTCAGCTTCCCAGAATGCTGGTTCACTATACACGGGGAGATGGCTCAATAGAATAAGCGTTTACCTGGCAAGTGCAAGGGCCTGAGTTCAATCCCTGGTTGGGGGGGGGAATCTGTATGAGTGTGTGTGTGCATTTTGTGGCGCTCAAACTGAAGGCCTTGTAAATGCTAATGTAGTGGCCAACCCTTGGGCGGGTTTTGTGCTGTGTATGGAGTGGTTCCCTAGGGGACTCTAAGAAGCACATGTGAATAGATAGGTAAGTACTGTAGTGACCTAGGTGGGTGTCAGGGGTTGCGTAATTCCAAGAGGACTTTATATGTAGGCAGTCTCTGAGAAGCCCAGAACAGGGGCCATATAAAGGGCATGGTTATCAGGTCCTCCTACTGTCCAAGTTTTAAATCATAAAACTACTGGCAGCTCAGGGACCATCGGCACCTCCTGGGAGAAGTTTCAGGGCACCTACCACTGCTGGTGGCCACGCGTGTGCCTGGGTGCGATTAGTCCCTGGACATCACAGCTGCTGCAGTTACTGCCCGGCTGGCACCTTCAGGCCCATACAGTGCGCCAGGCACACTCAGCACAGGGCCTTCGCACAAGCAGGGTCCTCTGGGGTTGAATTTTCATTTCCTTTCCCAAGGCAAGAATGGGGTCTGCCCTATCTCATCACTCTGACATCCCCGACATTTGGCCAGTACAAAGCTGATACAAAGTGCAGATTTGGAAGACTGCATGAAGCCTCAAATTGGCTGCAATCTGTAGGCTTCTACAGTCTACTGGCGGGACCGGGGAGATGGTGGGACCAGGGAGTGGAATAAGCACTTACTTCCCTGGCAAGCTCAAGGGCCTGAGTTCAATCCCCGGTTCTGCCAAAAAAAAAAAAAAAAAAAAAAAAAAAAGTCTACTGGTAGAAGGGATCAGTTGGGCCAGGATGTGTCCAGATGTCAGTGTGTGTGGCCCACTCTTTTTTTTTTTTTTAATGTATTTGGTACAGGATCTCACTATGCAGCTCGGGCTCATAGTGATTCTCTTGTTTCAGCCTCCCCAGCGCTGGCAGTACAGGTGTGCGCCATCATTCCCGCTCTCAGCGGCCGGCTCAGCGTGCCCAGGGCGGGGCCTGTGCGGCATGTGGTGCCTGAGAAGGAACCCCGGTTTCTGCATTTGCCTAAGCAGGTGTTCAGTCAGCTGAGCTATGTTGCCGGCCCTCTGACATCTACTTTCGAGTGACTGCAGGCAAAACAGCCTAAGCAATGAAGGCGAGGCCAGGGAAGATGAACATCAGCTTCTTGCTCGAAAAGGAAAGCATTCAAGCGGAAGCTTCCTTTTGCTCAGCACCAGATCAACTAACTACCTCCTCAGCCTACGGGTGAGGGCGCGGCCCCTTTAAGGCTCCAGGAAACGAGCCGTACGGACCGGAAGTGACCTCCTATATTTCTCCTCCTCACGTGGTGCGGGTGGGAAGTGACGCACGCGGCCCGGGAGCTGCGGACTCGGAGGCCGACGGAGCCTGAGTCGCCGACGCCGCGGGGTCTCCGGGACAGGTGACCGGGGGAGGGGGCCGGGAGCGCGCCCGGAGAGGGCGGGGCCTGGAGCCCCACGTGAGGGGAGCGGGAACACGCGCGGGCGGGGTGGTGAGCAGCCGGCGGGGGCGGGGTCAGAGTACCCTGCGGGGGGCGGGATCACGCCCACATGGGAAGCTGGAGAGGCGCTAGCGGGGCGGGACTGAGTGTGTGGGCAGGTCCGGGGCGGACCCGCTTGTAGGCGGGCCTTTGGCGCCGGTGGGCGGTGAGCGGCTGACGGCGGGACTGGGAAGTTGTGTCCTGCTGGGGGCGGGGCCTGGCTGGCACCCATAGGGCGGGGCCTGGACGCGGGCTTTGCACTACGGGGGGCGGGGCCAGGAAGTTTGCCCTGACTAGAAGAGGGTACGCGTCGTTGTTTGGCAAGTTAGGGGCCGGTCCCGGGGGGTTGAGTGGTCCAGGGCGGGGCCAGGTCCATGGCGGATAATACAATGGGAGGTGGAGCCAGAAAGTTTTGCCCTGTCCAAGGCTGCGACCCGACCATTGGCGAGCAAGCAGAGGGTGGAGCCAGGACCTCGGGTGAGGAAGCTAGAGGTGGGGCCAGATGTGATGAGCACGGCAGAGGCGAGTGCCTGGGGGTGTGGCCAGAGGTTAGCCTTCTTGGTTAGGGCGGGGCCGAACTACTGGTTTAGGGAAGCCGGGGGTAGGGCTGGGATCTAGGCGCGATCTTGGGGGCGGGCTCAGCCTGCCTGGGTGAGTGAGGGGGCGGGGCTAGAGGGATAGCTAGGAAGTTGGAAGCCAGGCCATCTAAGTGAGGCGTGTCTGTTGGGAAAGGCGGGGACAGAAAGTTCTGTCCTAGCCAAGGAATGGGCTCCAGCGACCTCTGCTTGTCAGTGGTGGGGTTGCGGTGTTTCCAGCCTTCTAGAAGCTGGAACTTTCCCTTGGAAAGCGGAGGGCTAGCCAAGGAACTTTTATCCACGCTGCAGTGGTCGTTTGCCAGCTAGGTCAACCCCACTGTAGGAAGTTTCTCCAGTCGTTTTGGGCGTGGTTTGAGACGACCTGTACCTTTCTCTAGATGCTGGGTCCCGCCTACGGCATGCTCAAGGAAGCTGTGGGCTTACGTTCTCTAAGCGTTTGAGCTGGAGCTTTTGTGGGACTAGGGGGCATTTCAGAATCTTATGTGGTGGAGCAAAAGTGTTCACTGAGATGTGGATAGTAGCAGAATGGGCACGAGGAAAGCACAGGTTGGGAGGTGGAAATACAGATGTAACTCTCTTGAAATGGGGGTCTGGGCTCGAATTTCCATTACCAGCTGTGTAGGCTAGGCTAGAATCTTGGTTTGCTAGGAAAGATTATTATTTCCTTAATCAGTGGCCGGTAATGTGGGCCTGAACAACTTGCAGGGTGATGGGAATGAAGGCTAAAATTCTCTTGGAAGGGGGCCTGGGAGATAGCTCAGTAAAATAAGCACTTGCCTGGCAAGCGCAAGGGCCTGAGTTCAATCCCCGATTCTAGCAAAAATAAATAAATAAATAAAATTCTTTTGGAGTGCAGGTGGTTTTTGATGCCCTCTCTCTGGTCCTGGAGGCCAAACTTAGGATCTTGCAGTTGCCAGGCAGGTGCTTATGGTGCTGAGCTATCTCCTTGGCCGTGGTGCCTCTTTTTGAAGAGCTCTCTGTGTTTTGAGGGGATGAAGTAGACCAGAATTCCTTTTGCCCTTATGTCTTCTGTTTTCTCTGCCTTCAGGAACTCCCAGTCTTCCATCCAGATTGTGTTGGGGACGTTGCTGAGACCCTGGCCACAGCCAGAGAAATGGTGAGATCAAAAGTGGGTACTCGGATTCTGAGGTTGGGAAAGGGGATTGGGAGGGTAGGATCCACAGGGCAGACTTTCAAAGCCTAGGCTGAATGGCTCTGGGATGGATGAAAGTTTTTCTTTCCATCTCTGAACTGCTTCATTTCAGGCAGCCACACTGGATTTGAAATCAAAGGAAGAGAAGGATGCTGAACTGGACAAGAGGATCGAGGCTCTCCGGAGGAAGAATGAGGCTCTCATCCGGCGCTACCAGGTGCCCTAGCCCTGCCCTGGGAGACCCCATCCCCTCTCCTCCCCGCAGTGAGTTTTTCTCACCTCTCCCTTGCTTACAACGTTTTCGTGGCTCCCCATCACTCTCAGGAAGGCCTTGGCCTACATTCCTTCCTTCATGCCATCATTTAGCCATTTATCACAGAGCTTTTTACTATACCAAACCCTGTGTTGAGTGGTACATGGGACACAGCCCTGACTGAGATGGCTGTAGGCCTGGCTTTCCAGGCTCCTGGTCTAGTTAGGGGAAGAGCCTTGTCCTCAGTTTCACAGCCCAATCTGGACAGGGTTAGCATGGGGGAACCTAGGGTCCTGTGGACCTAGCTCAGGGGTATTAGCAAGGGGTTTCTGAACGAGGGGACTCAGAGGCCTGAGGGGTGAGCAGACAGCATCCAGTTGGAAAGGAGAGGGGCTGTGCTTCAGGTGGGGGCAACAGTTTGGACCAAATATCTGCATGCAAGAGAGGGCTTGGAGCCTAAGTTTGGGGTAGAGGCCTTTTGACTGAGAGGTCAGTAGGGATCAGTCTGGGCAGGGCCCTGAATGCCACTGGGCTGAGAGTTTGAAGTCTTTCCTAAGGGAACTGAGGAGCCATGGAGAGCTGTGAGGAGTAGAACCAGGCCAGATGCCTTTTTTTTTTTTTTTTTTGGCAGAACCGGGGATTGAACTCAGACCCTTGTGCTTGCCAGGCAAGCGCTTATTTGATTGAGCCATCTCCCTGGCCCCCAGATGGCTTTTTAAGGAGTCTTCTCCAGCTCTTGTGTGTTAGAAGACGTGAGGAGGCAATATACAGTGGTCCCTAACTTACCATGGTTATGTTCCAGACACCTCCGCAATAAGTGAAAATCAGTGAAGTAGCAATGTTATATTTATTTTAGT